>JAVQJL010040918.1:0-23445 GCA_036024295.1 Nannoperca obscura
TCTAGTGTACATTTTCTGTATATATTTAAGTATACATTATGAAAATACACATTTTCACACACACACACACACACACACACACACACACACACACACACACACACACACACACACACACACACTGGCTCATATAACGCCCTTTTAATGGGCACTCATACTACACACAGCCGAGATTGGTCCATTTATCTGTCTTCAGCCTAGGTGGGAAATTTGTGACGAGGACAGAAATAAGTACCAGTACCATTTTTTTCCAATTCTAAAATGATGCCTCGGGGGAATTGGCAAGGTGTCTGAAAATAGGATGGTACACGACCTTTGCTATGTATGACTAATATGTGGCTCTTAAAGACTGTGTCAACAAGGTGTTTTATTAAAGATACAGCAAGAAAACACAAAATGGCAAAGACATTACAAAATGTATATAACAAGAAGGAAAATATAGAAGACTAATTGGATTAGAGAGAAACAAAGGAATTTGCTAATCCAATTAACCCTCTTTGACACATCAAGACTGGGAGACCCACAGAGAACAAAATGTATAAAAGAGTTTTTTATTTCTAATAAACATGAATACATGTGAACATGTAGGACATTTTATGATGTATGTTTAAACATTCTTGCAAACTGCTGTACAAAGCCCAGGCAGAGATGCTATGGGTCAGCACATGAGAGATGGTATGGTCTAAGTAGCAAACCATCCATTTATCTGCTTTAACATCATCAACGTGAGAGGAAAAGTACACAGGGGGAAGGGGCACAAAATGCAACATCAAACATGAAAACTTGTACAACTCTAAAAAGTATACTTTTTTAGACACACAAAGGACACATACATTGTATGTGTTAAATAAGTTTTGTTTGTCAGGACATAAAAAGCTAACTACATCATTCACAGATTCAGCAGTCTGTTTAAATACCTTATTTCTACAAAGTGAATTTACATTTTTTTTAAAGTACAAAGTGCAAATACTATGGTTTCCATTGTTGCCGATTGGTGAAGGCAGATTCTCCATGCGGGAGGGGAAATCTCAGCTGCTGGCTTAGCCTTGCTTCCTCGAGGGATTCTGAGGACAGGAAATTGAAGTGACATGAGTTTGACATATGTTTCTTTGGATTAGTTTGACAGCTTTTTGAACGACTGTATATTCCTGTCTCTGTCAGCACTAACAGATAAAAAGATATTACTGCCAGACTTTATGTGAGCCACCAACTTCTCTTACAGCTATTTTATCCACTAGTATGGGAGGGGCAGTTTACTTACTAGTTTACTGGAAGGTAAGCTTTCACCTGGTTTGGCCCCTGTGAGAAAAAACGTGATATAAACTTTAACAGCCATAATTTGAGGAATGCTACAGGTCAGTTGAAACATCAAATCCTTTCCTCCACAGAGTAAACTGACCCTTCAATTACCACGTAGTGTTGCTACACAACTGTCCAATAGGGCACTGTATGCAAGTCACTGCAATGACACTGGAAGACTTAACCTCTGACTGCATGATTATTATATTTTACTCGTCAACATGTATGCTTGTGAATACATTTAGACACTCGGTTGTGTTGTTCAGCTCACCCTCTTCTTTGGTCACCCCGAGGCAACCCATCAGCTCCTGCAGAGACAGCGCCTTGTCGTTGCTGATGTCGCAGTACTCCACAAACTTCTTCACACACTTCTTTGGCTTGGATTTCTTGCGCAGGAAGCGTTTGAAAGGCTTGATCTCCTTCTTCCCAATGTCCCCACTGGAGTTTTTGTCCAGCTGACTGAAATACCAGTGGACCACCCTCTCCTCCAGGGTGTGGCTGGGGTCGGGCTCAGCCATCCTAAATGACAGATACCAATTCATCAGCTAATAATTGTCCCTCCATCCACCTCATCCAATTGTCAAAGAGCTGTCTGTAGCACAGAATCCTTTTGTGCCTTTTTTGTAAATAATCATAAGATGAAAAAAATCTACTTTTAAATGTCATACCTTCCGGCGGATGCTGGATCTGTGACGGCGTGCACCATGTCTGTCGACAGCGCGTCAAGAACACTTGTCAGGAACTCAGTTTTTTTTGCCCCAGGACAGCCTGGAAAACAAACCACAGATACCTGAATGAGTGTGTGCAAGCATGCATTATGCAGTTCATATGGAAGTAAGTGTACGTATATGTCTGCAAACACAGAAAAACGATCCCCCTGTCAACAGCATTACAACGATGTGGAATGCTGCCGTCATAGGTGGCCTAATAAATGTTTCGGGAGGAACGTCATGTAAGAAGCGGCGTAATTTTAACATGAACAGCACATAATGACGGCAGAGGTTAAAATAAACCCAAACAGGACTCTCACAGTTGTCTTTTACTCCCTCTCATAAAGTGTCAGACCTCCCCTCATCTGGTGGAGGAAGAGGGCACCTGCCAATCATCCTGGAGGCCCCTGAGTGGTTTTGACAGCTGGAGCACAGAAGATGTTACTGAACACTGAATGTATGGACAAGAGGCTCCATACAGCACCTGAGACATCAAGGGGACCAAATACAGTCCTTACAGACACATTGTTACTCAGGAGTTTTTGTCTGATTTAAAGGTATGCATCCAGAGGCCGATAGACACAACTCAACACCTGATCTTCAGTGGGGATTATAATTTGAAATGTGAGCTAGAGAGAAGACTGATATAATCAGCCCATGAACCAATAAGGTAAAATCTGTCATTAACTACCCAACTTAAACCAACAGAGAAGCATTATTCATGCAGAATGACAGGAAAAAGATGAACATTCGGGACAACTGTGGTGGAATGACCCTAATGATAGTAATTGTCTGTTAGGCCATATAGTTTTAAGAGTTAGGAGGCCAAGGTTGTTCTGGAAGAGCTCAAGGCTACGGCGGCCTGAGAGATTTCCTGGATTCCTCTCCCGGCTCTCCTCTGCTTTCTCACAGTCCGGCTTCCCTCTGCTATTCTCCCTGTGGAGAAGAAGAAATTCTCCACAGTTTGCTACTCTTTTTATGGCCCAGGCCTGCGGGGCCAGATTCTCCTGCATTGGAGATAATAGCATGCTTTGCCCCTCTCTAACAGGTGGTGACCAGCATCGACGTAAACACCCAGCACCCAGTATCTACTCCACCTCTTCCCAAGTAGCGCAGGGCTTTAGCAGCCTGCACCGAGAGGAGGGTTGAAAAATTGACATGTCCGAACTGTTCCACAGTCTCCTTTACATGCTGAACAGACTTGCACTTAAGTTTTAGTAGGCCCTCTCTGGCCCTAGCCCAGTAAAATATCTGACCCACCTGTTAATGGCCATTCTGGTGCCTTTCGGAGCCTCTTGTGGTAAATTAGTCTAGACAGTCACACAATTGCACCCACAAAAGGCAAAGTGTTTTTATCTGGCTTCTGACTGAACAGAGATTTGTGGGATGCAGTTGAACTTGTTTGAGGGATTAGTGTTTTTTTAATGCTGCAGGAATCTGAGCATGTCTGCAGTTCATTCAAATGGGATGCCATCAGGTATGGCGGCTCCAGTCCCTTCCTCTTGGCAGCAAAAGTCTTTCTTGTGGGGGCGGGAAAGATCAGCTTCTGTCTGTCTGGACACAATTTAGCTGAGGGGCAGGACACACATGTGCCTTCTGTCATTCAAAGAAAATTGAGTCTGGACATTTTCTTTTCAGTTCAAGGCTGCAGCAGTAAACGACTGCTGTTGTTTTTAATAAAAAACTTAAAACTAACTAACTAAAATAATTTTTTCTTGTTGAAAAGCTAAGATCTGCACCACTATTCATAGGCCTCCATATACCTGCTGCATGTAAGAAGTTGGCTAGTCAGTGTGTGTTTGCATGTGTGTGCCCATGTGTTACTGTCAATAAGAAGCAGTGTTTTTCTATGGAGCCACATGGGGCAGAGCCCTGTCAGCACTCACAGCCGCAGCTCCCGATGGCTGCCGCATTGCTGTCCCATGATCCCACTCTGGGGAGAAAGCTAGCCAAATACTCTGCTTTCCTCTCCTGCTCATTTCAGGGCAAAGTTCTCCTTTCTCGCATCTCGCCCCATAAACCTCTCAACACCAGCGCTTCAACAGCAAATGGGCTGCACCAATGTGAAGGTAACATTTATAATTATCCCTGGTTCGTACAGTAACAGGGTTTACAGCCATTGACGCAATTGCTCATAAAGAAAACAAGATGCTGTGTTTTTTGACTGTGTCCCGGGTTATTTTATAATTGGAGACCTGGCTGATACGGTGCAGGCTTTTTTGACAGGTTTAGAATGAAGTCTGTGTGCTCGTGCAAGCGTCTGTGTTAGGTGATTGCACGGCTGAATAAGTACATTGTTTTTCATCCTAAAACTACGTGTTTAGGAGGTGTTTGGTTGGGTTTGAAGTCCTTCTTATGGGACAGCTGTGGCTGTTTTCCACCCCATCGCCACCTCACACTTTCTGCTGACAGTTATACACTGCAATTATTCCTGCTTAATGTCTTACCCACCGTCTATACACCACCAGTGCCACTGGAAGGCAAAGATGAGTAACATCTGTTGGTCTAAGGAGCATTCATCTGTGTCTGTCTATCCTCTCTGTTTTATACACACAAGAGTCCTCGATGCCGGAGCAAAGACAGGGTGCTGCTCTGCTGCTAAATGCAGCACCTGCGAGCAGAGAGCACAGGTCTGGCCCAGCACACTGTTACATAAACAGCTGTGGATGGGACGGGAACAGTGGCAGCTCTGTTCATATGCTGCTGGATTATTAACATGTTTACCAAACCACCACTGTTAATTTGCCAAGCACCATTCAGCTTTAAACTGTGATTTAGTTGTATGCAGCACCTAAAAGCTATAACTCTACTTTGCCTATCATTGGTTTTATGACGAGGACAAAAGATGCAATTTCTGATAAAACTAAATATGATGATATTTATCATCTAGTATATATAAATGTGAAGAAAACTCTGGTTTTATAGTTTACATTAAAATGGGTGCTTTAGATAACTGGAGCTAGACCTCTTCATGGGTTATAATGCAGGGCTCAGTTGTAAAGCTGAGCAGCGTGTTCGTAACCCTGTATCTCAGCAATTACATCAATAGGAGGGAATGATGGCCACCTACTGACCCAGATTAAATGTTCCTTAAAAAGCACTAAAATATTTCAATGTGTAAATGCGTTATTGATTCATATTACAGAATCAATAACATCAATATATCACATAGTTCTAAAATAACTCGATTTCTTTGATCAGCACCGACGTTTTAGGAAAATGTTTATCATGTCATCTCAAAAAGTCCTCCAAATAAGTGTTTTCTAATCTGACACCCCATATAAGTAGTACAACATACCTTTCAGTGGTTTCCAATGGGATTTTGATCTGATACCACTATGGTTAAGGTTTGGTTAGGTTTATAATTAGGGTTAGAGAAAGATCGTGGTGTTGGTTAAAATAAATACTTGGTTAAGGTCAGGGATTGATGGTGGTGCTGGTTAAAAGAAACCAACATTGACTGTTGGAATGACGCAGGAAGCAAACAGCCTGTTATGTCAAAGCCTGATGTTTTGTTGACCCATCCAACCACCCCGACTTCCTCCTTTGTCACTTGTACAATGTGTATAAAAGCAGCCTGTCATACCCAATCAGGCACGTTTTTTTATTGTTTATTATTTCTCAAAATCTGCCTCAAAATATTTGACACATAATCATCTAATCTGTCTTCACTTCTATCCATTTCTAAATACAACAATTCTGCAGTTTTGAAGTGTTAAATCCTGACTAACAAATATCCACCTAACACAGAAAACATAGCCTCACCTGTATCTAAGCCCACCCCATGGCCACCCCCTTCCCCCAAACTCCTCTCCCGCCCTCAATTGAGTTATCTACACTGTTGTCAGCCTTTCTATCACTACCTGTCTCTGGCATCCTATTATTCATTATCTCTACTTCTCCTGCCTGCTGTTTCTCCTCTGTGCTATCATCCCACTATCCTCCATCTCCCGTTGTCAGTTGAAGATTAATCCTCCTCCCGATCCGTCTCTGTCTCCTTGCTTATTGACCAGTGAGGGGCAGTATCTGGCAATCCTCAACTCTTTATCAAGCATTTCCTTGACCAACAGTGCTAATGATGTCAACAAACACACACACACACACACACTCGCAGTGTTATCACAACCTTGGAAGCACGGCAGCAGTTGGAGCCCGACTGCTGAAGAACTTCACCATGTGGTCTGAACAGAGAGGAAAAGCAGAGACCGAGTCCAGTCTTTAGAGACCTACCTTGCAGATGTCTGCTTCTGTAATGGTCCTTAGGTTTAGTTGGGTGGGCCCTGGCATTGCCATCGCACTTTGGCTGTTCATACCTGTGACGTGAGAAAATGCTAATTAATTCAACTTGAAATGGATGAAAGGGAGCATTTATAACAGTAAAACTATCCTCATTGTAAATCACAGAGGAATCCCATGTTTTCCAATTACCCGCGTACAGTTAAATCTCAGGGATTCAAATAATTGTTTTGTGGCAAACTAGAGCCTGTGAAACACATCCAGAAAGAGGGGAGGGGTTTGGGGCTGGTATGAGGACAGAGGGTGAGAAGGAGAGAGATAGAGGGTGAGAGACAGCCAGGGAGCGTGGGACACAAGGAAGCTTTCACGGCCTCCCTCAGAGAGCCGGCAGAGCCCCGATTGCTGCTGTGCGACTGGGCCAAAAGCTGGCCAGGGACAAGGAGAGAGGAGGGGGGAAAGCCAGGCTTCCATATGTGTGCTAATGTGCTGTCTGGCACTTTGCCTGAAGCCTTGTTAATCTGATACCCAACCTCGCTGCTGAACAAGAGTCTACCAGTGCCCCACTCTGCCAGCCTGACTGACCTCTGACCTGCAGCTCAACAGACCACTGAGTCACTCTGTCTCATCTGCAATGGAGATGTCTGTCGTCCTGCTTATGTCAGACACGTGCATTTTCTGAGTCTCAAATTGAGATGCTGCTTTCGGTTGTCTGACAGTTACTTTATTTCCAACAATTTCTTTTAAATAGAGAATCTATAAAGTTTGCATGGTTTCAGATCAGCCACTCTGCTGTTTCAGGGTGTTTTACAATCACTTACCTGCTTTGTGTAACAGACGTCTGGTTTGCTTAACACAAAGAACTGATACATTCCTATAATCATTGTAAATGACCATACAACGGCCTTATAACGCACAGGTTTTGCATAGGTGAAGTCTCTCCCACCTGGTGGAGGTCCCAGGTATGGGCCGTCCGGTGTCCACCAGCACACACCAGCAGTAGCCAGTGGAGGGGTGGCATTGGACTGGCTTGTACAGTCCTCCTTGGGCACAGTCTGGAACGAATACAGCATCATTCTTGTGTTGCCTCGCCTCTTCCTGGGCAGACTGCTGCTCCTGGTCACAAGATGAGGCTGGAAAGAGGGTTCAGAGGTTACACAGGAATCAGCGGAGGCATCAGTGGATTGGTCTTACAAACACACACTGTCAGTAACAACAGCATTTACTTAGGTGGTCTAGGTCATGTGACTTGGCAAATACACGCCCCATACACACACACACACACACACACTTGATGAGAAGAAGAGAGTTTGTTTAAAGTTAAGAATAAGAGTCACTTCTTGCCAGATCTGGCATTTTGGATTTATACAACACACAGTTTGTTTGAATACATGTCTTTCTCATTATACTTTACGCACTGCTAACAAATCCCTAAAAAGAAGGAGGAGGTCGGAGCGCTGGAGAAGACAAAGAGGTGGAGGATGAGTGCTCGGAGACAGTGTGTGTAGACTGCTATATCAGCCCCCCCGTGGTACTGTTTACGGACATTAACTGGCTAATGACTAAGTACAGCTCCCTATGCCCCATGTTAAGTAAATATTTGGACACTCAACTGCCCTCTGTGGATGTGTGTGACAGAGAGAGAAGCAGACAAGACAAAAGCAGAACAGTGGTCAGTCGGGTTCACACACAATGACACACTACCGCAGGGTACTGTAAAGTACCAGGGATCTATATGTTTACATGTTCTAAATTCCCAGGGAAAAATACACGATCCTTTCTTTTATCCGTATGTACAGAGGATGCAACAACCTCAATGGGAGAAAGATGGGGTTTTGCAGAGCCTCAGCAGGATCTAATCAGACTTTTTTTCTGTGCAGAAGCCTCCTTCTCTGTCGTGCAGCTCTCCAACAGAGATTTGAGCATTAAACTCAGGGATGAAAGTAGAGCTCTTCTGGCCATGAGGGCTTTCATCACCAATCTCTCCCTCTCTTCGCTGCTCCCCTCAAGGCTCGGAAGCTACGGCAGGATTATGCATATCCCTTTTCTTTGTTTATTTTCATTAGAGATCTTTACCCACACAAAAGAGACCAAATGAAATGCCTCCCCGCTTTCTTAACCGACCTTCTATTCGCTCCAGTTCCTCCGTATTTGCTCTCTTTGTTGGGGCGGGTGTTTTTTTTTCAGCTCAATACCCCAAAGAGCACATGCTAATCAAAACCATCAATGCTGCATTTCTCAGGCTTTTTTTTATTGGTTGTAAATTATGATAATGGGATTCACACGCAAATGCACACATGCACACAGGGTTCTCTAGGCTGGCCTCAAAATCGCATTGTTTTATGCAGAAATGCAACATATTTCCCCAAAGAGCAAAGAGGCAATACAATAAGATAAACATGCAAGTGTGTAAGAGAAGAGCAGAAGGGACCAGCCAAAAGAATAGGAGATCCTATGTTTGTGCCATGTGCTGATAATTACAGATTTGCTGCAATGCAAAGAACCACAGAGAAGCAGATCCTCAAAGCCTGACGCGCTTCAACACCAAGATGTATTGGTTTCACAACCCACCATCTGTCCTTAAAAGACAGGAACAGCCTCAAACCATGATTGCTCTCACAAGTAAGAAAAACACAGAGCGTGCTTTCTGTTGAGGTTTGCAAACACCCGATCGCCATCATTAAAGAAAAAGTGGTCTTTAAAACTCACATGGTGCTCTGGTTCTATTGTTCTGTCGGCTGCGAACCTGCTCCGTCCACAGAGTGGGGTACTGGGAAATGATGTCTGAAAGAAATCACCAAGACAGCTTTATTAGCTTCAATCGAAAACACACTCATATATCATCTGAGCCAAACCTGGTGGTTCCAAAACTCACACACTGTAAAATGCTCATACTACTCTCATACTGCTGCAGTGGAGCTGGAGAGTAAATTGTATGTGACAGCTGTGACCAGAAATACAGCAGCGAAAAGAGAAGTAGGTAAACTATGAGTCTCCTCCTGTCTTATCAAATGATCACATGAACATGAAATCATAAACATTGCTTCCTTCAGTATATTAAAGGCTGATAAAAGTGCAACTCTGCAAAATGTAAATGTCTGCTTCCCATCCACAGTGAAAGCTTTATATTTATTGAACTGATGATGTTTTCTCTGCTATTTGGAGTTTAAAGGAAGAAAATGCAGCAGTATCACAATATACAAATATGATGCATCGTATTTTAAAGATGATGAAACATTTTTACATGTTGCTGACATGAGCTGACATGAGCTGTCAGATAACTTAGTTGAGTAAAAAAAATTTGCCTCCAAAATGGGGTAGAAGTATAAATGAATAAGTAAAGTAAAAGTACCTGGTCTCGCTTTAACATCAAATGTATGGAGAAATAACAAGGAGAAACTCAATTCATGCTGAAATTCTCCTTTTCGTTTTCCCTTATATTTAAATCAAATCTTGCACATCACACTTTTCCCAATGACCCTTCTGAAGCATAATGCTGTAACTGCCTCATTTGCAGGCCACTTTTCCCTTTTAAAGCTGTTATGCTTGTGATTCAGTCAGAGGCGTCTCAGTAAACACAGGCACAGCATCAAAAATCTTTTTGCTCACTGTACAACGAATAAGAGCTCACCTTCTTCGTCGGTAGTAGGTTGTGGATCCACCACTAGGCCAGTCTCATCTGCATTTAGAATGGAGAATATTTGCAAGGAGACTACAATTACAAGAGTGAGCTAGATTAGAGAACACTTAACTATGTGAGATTTGCACTTTGCCCGGCTGAGAAGGATGGAGGCGGAAGTAGAGAGGTGAGGAGAATGAAAAAGAGAGGGGGGGGGGTGTATGTTGAAAGCTGAAAGAGGTAACTTACTGTACAGTAAGAGAAGAGAGAAGGGAAATCACAAGTATAGTGGTCATATATTCCCATGGTTTCACGTCATGCAACAAGGGAGATCATTACGCTATGGAGGACAGAGTGAGGTAAGTTAAAATGAATGAGGAGAGGATGAGGACCAGTTGTCCCTGATGTTCTTCTCCATCCTCCAATTGCCTGTATTTGATTTCATGAGAGCTGTGTGAAGGTGGGAGAGACACAGAAGGTGAAGAATGCAGTAGTCAAGTCTCAGACAAACCAATTAGCAGTGAGAGAGTCCAACTTAGTGTTTGTTTGGTCTCTGTTTGTTTGTTTGACTTGCGGTAGGAGGGAGACGGGGATGGAGGTTTTGAGCCGCTTAGGGAGAAACCACAGCCATAGGTGTGGTTAACCTCAGTGTGGGTCACTCATTTTGCTCAAAGTAAAGCTCTGTAAATGCATGAGTCAGGGCATATCTAATGGGTGGCTCCACAAACAGGGATTAAGCTTAAACTTATTTTCTTTAACAATGAATTCTCCATTGCAAAGTAAGGATTTTACATTTAATGCCAGTTTGTTATGCCAGCCATTCATCTTCTCGAGCATGCTTGGTGGACAAAAATACATACAGTCGGTGTGACTGACTGAGGCAGACATGTTATTACTCTGCTCACTTAACGGATGGAAATGCCATTTCAGAAAGTGTATTTATGATTCGGATTTACGATAAACCACTAATGACCTATCTTTACTTTGCTGCCTTTTACATGGCTGTAACACCTCTTTTAGCATCTGCCAGGAACCCCCCGCGCTATTTGTGGTCATACGGCATTAGTTTAACTGCTGTTTGTCATTCATCAGCTGCATGTGATTCCAGCATGCGAATGAATTTGTCAAGTCAAGCAGCAGAAATGGGTTTATGGTAAAGCATTTGGTGTTTAACATTACCAATATTCTGATAATAAAAGTGCAGCAATGTGGCCTGTGGAATGCTTATGCACTGACAGGCTTCTGCTGAATCAAAATATTGATGCAATCACTGCTATTTTCAGTGCTGGCACACCACAAATCTACAGTTTATTCTGCTTTTCAACACCCTGTTTATCCAACCAGTTCAGATTGAACCACAACCCCCTCCTCCACCTCCTTTCCTCCTTCTTTCCCTCTCCCACCATCCCTCCTCCTCTCTCAAATTTTTACATTCCCACTTGATCTATGTGTAATGAGTTGGCTGCGCTCAGACAGACACTATACCCAAGACTGTTTACAGAGAGAGGCGCAGACGTAAATGTCACACTGACAGGAATAACCTCTGTGAAAAACACAAGTGGATGCATACACACTTTCTCTCTCTCTCACATACTCATACATCCATGCATGCACACAATCACATAAGGAATCGATGGGAGTCAACCCAAATTACACTTTTTCTCTATGAGCCTTCAAATCACATCACTTGTCACGCACAAATTGTCTCTTACAAGATGAGAGCAAGATATAAAATATCCGAAGTGGAGCTGGAGGGAAACTTAGTGGTTCTATATCTGGAAAAGGGTAGATGTTGATGAGAGACAGAATGAAAGTAGGGTGGAGGATCAAGTGTGAACATTTCCTTGCATCTTATGATACTGTTGCTGAAAAAGAACCTAGACCAAACAAGATAAAGTTAGAGAAGACGAGCTTATAATAAGTCCGTTTTCCTTCATTCTGGCTGCTCCCTGGCCATTTGGCTGCCTGGTAAAGACAGCAGGCGGTTATAGGTGGTGTAGCTGCTGGCAGTGTGCATTAAAGCTCACCGCAGCCTCTCTCCTTAGTGCTGTTACTCAGTAACAGACTGCTTTTATATCAGCCTTCAGGCTGCTCGCACTCTTTCAAATTGACAAAATATTAGAAAGGCAAGCCTTAACAGGCGACCCACCCTGCACATCTCGCAGGTAAACAGAACAGACAGAAATACAAATGAATACACACACACACACGTGCATGCATGCTGAGATACGTACACACATGCACACAGACAAACACTAAAGTACACATGCACATATAAAGGAGTTAATGCGTCTCTGAGAATGACTGTTTCTTGAATTACAGTCTCACCTGCTTTACCTGGCTCTCTTGTAGTAGCTTTCTCTTGTTTGGAACCTGAAAAGCAACAGGTTCAAATTAATACATATTTTACCACCACACACCTTTTTCATGTTATGCGCAAAAATGAAAAAATGAAAATCATAAATCTTTGGCGCACTTCAAGAATTTGTCCTAGTTTTATGGCCCAGGAACAAACATCCACCAGACTTAAATAAGGAGTGAACCACATTGGAAAACTCGTTTCTGCCTTTTTATTTTCAAATGCCATTCATTTATATCAAGTGGTTCCAGTCACTTAATCAGTGCATGTCAATGGTGACTTGATGAAATTCTTGGACTTCATATGCACAGCTATAATTAAAGTACAGCTGGCAGTTACAATACAACTACTGCTGCTACTACTGCTACTTCTGGAGCTTTCTCACTATTGAGACAGCAGCAACTTCCGAGGCAGCCCCACAGAGACGCACAGGGAGGACATGTGGCATTGGTTATTTGATTGTTTGGCAGACGCCATCCTCCAAGAACACTCTTACATTCCTTACAGTTTAACTTTGTTGCTCAACTCTGCAGCAGGGAGGCTTATAGACTAGGCTTATTTACACCACAGCCCCATGCCTTAAGCAAGTCAGTCTTTGGGTGGACGTCAAACCCTGTGGCCGTCAGTCCAGTCGCTGACCACTCTCCCACAGGACTAAAGATTACACCCCCTCCAACATGGAATGTCATGTTTTTCTGTTGTATTCAATTCATCATCATTGCTTCACAAAATTACAGAAACCACATTCTAGTTCAAATCAGCCATTTCAAATGTCATACATCAGGTTTATAAAAAACGAGATGCCTGTACTAGTGCACTGAAGTGCAAACACAGTATGTAGAACTGCATACATTATGCATACATGCTGGGGTTTACCCACCTTGACATCGAGGTTTTTTATTGGCCACTGCTGAGCCACTGATGGGTCGACCATTGGGGGTGACACACCAACAGTATCCAGTGTAGCTGTGGCACTGAACCTGTAATCAAAACAGCATGTAAACACAGCGTCAGCACAACCCAAACCAGGATCTGTAAGAATTAAATGTGAATTATTGCAAAAAGTGCATGAGTTGCACTTTTTGCACTTTCTTTGGCCTTACTAAATATTCAAAACAAGTACCATTTAGGTTGTGTTTTTCGTTACCTCGCTGTACGTGCCATCAGGGTTGCATACAGGCACAAAGACCTGCGGGAAAAGCTTCTTGGCCTGTTGCTCCGTGTACTTCTTCTCTGCTACACATCTGGATGTATCTGAGGAGCACCACAAATCACCAGAGTCACTACACATCACAGAGACTCATGATTCAACCCGCAGCTCAACTATTTTCTTATGCTGCACAACTATGAAACCAACATACTTTACAAAGTCAGTAGAGGATGTTGAATCTCACAGATGATGAAGAATGAAAGAAAAATGCAGGGAGAGAGGAGAGACAGAGGGGAAACAATCCAAGACATTTCGGAAGTGGCAAATACTTGTGTGGCTGGGAATAGAACCAACACCCCCAGTCCTATTAGGAGCAAGTAAGGCAAGCCTGCACAGTGCCTGGTGGTAAAGCCATTACTGAGCGAGGCAGCTCGTGCTGCTCCTGTAGAACATTCCAGTCACCCAAGAAAAGGGCTGATGCACAGGGAAAACCTGACCCTTCTTTAATGTCTCTGAGTCTGTCTCACTCTCCTTCTAAACCTCGACCGTCTCCTCAGTTCAGCCTGAGTTGTCCTCTATTACAACTTTTCACCTATGTGCACCTCGAGTTTTTTCACATCCCTCTGTCAGAGCCAAGGCTCATCCTGTCATTCCACAGCTGCTTCCTCTCACCTGGCCAACAGCAGCAGCTGTGCAAACTCTCAGGAAATGTTGGACAGAGATGGGTTTGATGGTAACTTGATGTGACATTAGCTGCCGTGCAGTGCCTGTCTGGCTGGCAGGTTCAAATCACATTAAAACAATGACTCATGCTGGGTTTAAAAACGTTCATCAGTTTGGTCAGGAGGCTGCATGTCGCTGGCATGGCTTATAGTAGACTGTCCATTAGACACATGGAGGGGAATGTGCACTCGTTTCTCTCAGTCTGGTGAGGAGACGCTGGATGTTGCGGACAGAGAAAAACAGCAAGTTGAGGAGCTCTAAAGTTAGCTCCAGTGGAAAAACCCCAAACCATCGTCTGTCTCCAGGGGGCTCTGACCGAAAAGCTGACTGGAAAAAATGACAGGACACTTGAATCATCTGAGCGCAGTGATAGAAAACAACTGTGGTGCCAGTCTCACCATCCTTAAACACAATCCCATCTCTGTGCTTTTAGGCCAGACCGGCCCTCGAGTTTATTTCGGCTGCTGCTGCTGTGTCTTTCACCCCGGCCGTCCAGAAGCAGAGGGGGTCCGAACTCTTATAGACCCGATGTTATTGACGCATACAATGCAACTTTCATGGACTCTCGTCCCTTTCAGCTTCCTAGCTGGAATCCTCTATTCTGTGTCCCGGCGCTGTCCGCCACATCCAGATGTCCGCTTAGAGACGTTGCCATAGAGACCCCGCACAGCTATAAAATCGCGGAATGTTTTTCCATCATATGAGACTTTTTTTTAAGCAGACCCATTTGCTCACGCTCCCTGCATTAGTGATCTAATATTGTAATGTGTAAGAATGGGGCATTGTCCCCAGTCTGTAGAGCGATGAACTAGCAGTATAGAGTTAGTGAGTGGGGCGGGGGTGAGAGGGTTCTGGGCGGCAGCATTGGGGTGTATGGGTGCTTCCTTCCAACAACGACTAACAATGAGGGCGTCTGTGAGCATTCTGACCCCACTGGTCCCCTTTCCCTTTTGCCTTTTATCTCCAGCCTTCTATCCATCACATACGTACAGCTTTACATCTAGTATGATGAAAATGAGACCATTAATTCCTGTCAAGATATTTCATTCAAATGCTCTCGCCTCTGAATAATAATTGGATTTTTAAAGAGCTAAAGCCATTTCACATCAACGAGGAAGTTGTTGGTCCAATGGTGCTGATGTATTTCTGTTGTAGCATGAAATCCTTCAGAAAACTTAAATATCCACAGAAAGTAAAATAATTTATTATTTTGACAAATTAATTTACGTGTCAGCACAAATGGTGTGAAATTAAGCAGCCTGGCAGCAGCACCCCACCACACCCACCCAAGTGTCAACCCCACTTGTCCCCCCAGCACTCAAAGAATCAATTATGCTGAAATGAATTTAACCCACAAGTTTCTAATGTGACCCCCTCTGCGCATTTGAGAGTGCCAGGTGGTGCTGAAGCGTGACTCATGACCTGACCTTTGCATGGCCCTCGGATGACCTCCAGCAGGGGGTCGCGGCACTTGGCTCGGAGGAACTCGCAGCGAGATGTGAAGGTTCTGCCGTCGGAGGCGCACAGGGGCTTGCGAGGAGCTTCGCCGCATTCATTGTTGCACTCCTTATCCTGATCCACCCGCAGGAACTGCAGAAGTGAGAAAGCAGGAGATAAGCAGAGAAAACATTTTCTAAATGAGCCATTTTCTGGGGAATCAGTGAGCTCTGCACCAAAACATTTTAATCTCCACAACAACAGGTGTGATTCTGGAGGGGTTTATGAAGACTAGGGGTTGGAGCTTGTGTGGGGGCAATTTCTATTTTTCATTTCAAATTGTTAATTTGGTTTTAAAACTTTTTAATGCATACACTAGAAAGCACTGATAAACAGTACAACACACAGACAGAAAGATGAGGCAGTGCCACTACAAGCCTGTCAGGGTGCAGCTATGTTTTTCTTTGACTAAAGGGCTGGAGAGGACTTAACTGACACTTCCTCTGTTCTTTGTCTGTGCCAACACCTGCATGGGTATTCACCTGGAATCACTCCTGAGGATGTTTTACTCAGCCAAGAAAAGAGAAACAAGGACAGAGACTCCTGGCTGAACGCATCGGATCACCTGTGTCAATGCCACCATTGTATCTGCCACTGTGGTATGAAACCCTCTCGCCAGGCCACACAATGGGGCGACGGCGGTGGTGAGGGGGGCAGCAACAAGCTGTGACTGCTACAATGAATGAAAAGACGGCGAATGATAGAGTGGCTGAATAAACTAGATGTCAGGGGGCTTTTGTGCTGCTACAGTGTGAGTGTTGGGTTTTCATAAAGTTTGCGTGATGGAATAATGACCTGGGTGAGTGGAAAAAAACTAACTCTATACCCATGCCTATGCAGGTGCTGTTTTCAGTCAGTCATATCCAAAGAGAAAAATCCTCTCTGAACTCTTTTTGTCTTCTCTTGTAACGAAAAGATTTGCACCCATTTGTTTTGTGACGTTTTTGTTTAGTGTTCGGTGGATGCACGAATATCCCAAATCTGCTCGAATGCTCACAGCAGACAGACATAAACTTTAATTCTTTCACATAGTCATACACACACTACACACATGCACTTATGTGGCAATCTGTGGCACAAAGCAGGCAATCAAAGCCCTTACTTAAAGGTAAGCCATATAGATCTGTTATGAGTTATCCAAAGAACGGGCATGTCAGAGATACAGTGAAAGAAGAAAAAACACACATCCACAGAAAGGGCAGGATGATCACCAATAAAAAAAATTTGTTGTGTCTGACATCTTACAAATGAAGTGAGAGATGAGGTTTGGTGGCGGCTCCCTGCCTTCAGACGAGCAGGGCTGCAGGGCTGCATGCACCTGGAAGAGGGTTGGCAGGGAAGGCAGCGTCGCCCTGGGCCAGGGGGGAGATACAGCCCACTCTGTCAACCCTGCTCATAAATCTTCTCAGGAGGATCAGAGGGGAGAGGCCCGTTCAAACACATCGGAAGAGGAGCCGCGAGGGAGGGAAGCTGAGTCTTTTGGATTGAATGAAATTTTTCTGAAAACTACATTTTTAGACGTCCTCTCTTTCCAGGATTTTAAAAATAATGTGTTGTCATGAGAAGAATACAAAAAGTATCCTAACACTGCAGAGCTGTTTGCTTTACAAAACGTCCACGTCTAAACATTTATCCTTCATCTTTCTAGACTGAAATATGGAGACTAATACCTCTTCCTCCTTTGGGAGTAACAGAATATGAGTGAATGTTGTTTATTTCCAGTGGGTAAAGGGAAATCATGAAGTATTGTCATTAATCTGGGCACGGCAAGACTTGGACCCAACAGGTGTCACAAGACGATGAATACAAACACTGTGTTTCACAAAATTACCTTCAGTGTTGATGACTTTTCTCTAACTTTAGATTTTCCTTGTGAAATACTGGATTTAATTTATTATTTTAGGGCATTTTATGCTTTTATTCATCAGCGACAGTAGAGAGATGAGAGGAAATGGTGGAGAGAGAGGTGGGATTGACATGCAACAAAGGCCGAACGTGAACCGGGGACGTTGTGGTTCTTGGTCTGTGCTTTAACCTCTATGCAACCATACTAGATTATTATTACTATTAGATTTTTCTGCCATAAATGTTATTATATTTTTAGGTCACTAAAAGCCTTCAATTGAACAATCTGAGAGGAAAGAATCCCTTTCCCATCCAAATTGGGGCCCACCATTTATAATGAGGGGTCACAAGTAGACATTACCTCACTTTAGGGTCACAGCTGGGAGGATTTTCCATTTTAAATTACAATCTTTTCAATTGTAACTTAATCTGTGAAGAAGTGTATCGCCGAATTCGAGAGGGATTGTTCAAAAAACTTCATTCATTTACAAACCATTACAAACAGATGCCACATTGGCTTTTGTTAACTATAAGTTAAGTTAACTTACTTAATGAGATTTTTGATACGTTGCTATGAACAGTTAAAATATAATATATAATATAATATTTACAAAAACAATGGTACAAATGAATCTAGTTCTCTTTCTTCATTTTCTGTTGCCCATTTTTCCGTCTAAAATCTCCCTGCCCCTCCTTGTTAGTGTCTCTGGGTTTCTTGGATTGTTTGCATCATCGCATCTAACTGACAGTCTCCCGTCGGTACCCTCCCTCCCTCTCCCCCTGTCCTCCCACACCAGTCAGGACATCACTCTGCAGCAGTGACCTCCTCTCACCCTCCAATCCGTCTCTCACAGTTCACCCCTTCACATAAAGTCCAACAGGCGTGACAGGCTGGTCTGAGGATGTTTTTTGCAAGAACCACAACCTTCCAAAGCCAGTAATCACTTCGATAGTGTCTTGAGTGCGTCCAGCCATGCTTGGTGGTGGACCGCCAGCCTTGCCACAGCCCATGCTGGCCACTCCAGTGCTCACGCTACACCAGCATTATCTGCATCAGCCCCTGCAAGCCAGCAGACTGACAACCCAAACAGAGCTATTCAGCGGCCCAGCATCCTGCTAGATGTCCAGTGTACAGCACACAGCAGAGCACCAACTGCCGGCAAGTTTGCGATAAAGCTCCAAGAATGTAGCATGGAAAACCACAGTTAGCCATGAAATCAGCCACCCATGAAATCAACCACCCAGATTCACTATCACACATCCAAAGTGTTTATTTCAATGTCACAGTTGGCCACACTGAAGAAGGAGAACAAATAAGATGTGAACGCCAGTGAGAGGAAGAGGCTTCAGAGACTAATGGTGTGTTGAGGACCTTTTCCTCCTGTGTACTCCTAATGGTAGTTAGCTGTCTGCTGCAGATCTCTGTGTGTTTGGCCTGTGGTGACGGATGGGCGAGGCCGAGGCAGAGCACCGACACTCCCCTGATGTCTCATTCCAGCCTCTCCAAGCCGCCACCATCGCCATGCACAGCAACATGGTGGAGAGTGATGGATGGCCTCCGCCTCAGCTACACGCAGCACAAGCTTTCACCCTGATTTATCATAAAAGGAGACTCGTACAAGACCAAACACATATTGTGACTCAAATCCATGTATTGCTCAAATCCTTTTCTTGTCTACTTCCAGACAGCTGGCTTTCACTATCTGTTTATCTTTTTATTTTGCTCTTTCCTTTCATGAATTCATTTTTTTCTTAGCGTGATCTGCGTGATGCTTTTTACATCTGCTCAAATAATACAAGAAGGTTGGCGAAGGAACAAGAGACGGGCGAGAGAGGGCGAGACGGGTGGATTGTAAGGGAAAACATTTTTTTTCCAAGACCAACCAGCATACAAATCAAATCCTATTACCTCCCCCTGGCTCTGTGGCATTGTGGGATTGAATGGAGTAAGGAGGAGGCAAGACTCCAGCAGAGAGCACATTGTAGGCTGATAAGGGCCTTCTGGGCTGGGAGGCCCCCGTTTCCAGCGCTCCGAGAGGCCCCGCAGGGTCAATGGGGGCCCCAGCTGAGAGCCGTGGCAAACGTGTTAAATGGCCTTGGCGGGAGTTTCCTGCGTGGACGCTAGGATGCAAAGGGGATCATTAGTTTCCAGCATGGTGGAAAGGGAAGAAAGTGACAGCCTTTAACCAGGCTACTAACTCAATCAAAGGAAAAGGCATTTAATTGCTGTGAAAGATGTTAAAAAGAAAGCGAGGTGGTGTGAAAGACCACTGATAGTCATGTAACAAAAAGAGAAATCTCTCTGGACAGGTGCAACATTTCATGAAAGCATAAGGGGCAAAAGAGCCCATATGTCATACTGAAATTGCTTTCTCTGGGTTTGAAAAAGAGGCAGCCAAAGTGCTCCCTCATTTTTTCACACACGTTTTCCTTAAACCATGGAAAAGTCTGCCTCGTGAATAACCTGGGCAAATATCCCACATATTTAACTGCCTGTTTGACCTCAAATATGCTCCAAATATCACACAGAGACATTTTCTTGAAATCAACAGTAACCTCTCCTGTGTCAGTCAAACAATAAACCATCAATCACCCACAAAGTCCAGTGCTCCATGTGCTATTCCAATAAATAAGCTCTAATGAAGCACAGTGGGAGGTATGACACAGACACTGTTAGCACTGAAACATGCAATGAAATAGAGAAGTTTCTCACTCTGACAGTCACATCCAGATCGTAGAGGATGCTGTGTCATATCCACACGCTACAAACACAGCTGTATCTGTGTAACCTGCGGAGTAAATAGTACCACCCACGACACCTCATTAAAGAAACACTCATATTATCTGTAGTCATACACTGTGTGCAAATGTGTGTATCATGAGGAAAATTCAGGGGGAGCATCTGCTCAGTGCCACACTTCCTCCCGCATTCCACAACTCCATAGTGCCGTCAGAAAGAAAGGATCTCCTTCACCCTTCACCTGCAGGTTAACGACTCATGGCCATTTGTTTCCAATTGGATATTAAGGCATCCTTACCCTGATCGTAAATAATAGTGCTGGGGAAAGCAGCTGTCACATCAACCTCTAAATCAAGGTGTGAAGCCCCTGACAGTGCACATTCCAGGCCCTATTATGCCTCCTTTAGCACTGTACCTGCACTTGATCTTGGCCATGAAATTCCCCTCATCTGAGAAGCACTTTCTAATGTTTAAATGGACATGATGCACTGTTCTGCTGCTGCTGCTGTAAACAATGCCATGTGCTTTGATGCAGCAGATCTGTGGACACTGGCTGAGCCTCTATACAGCCACTGGCGCAACAAGAGTGAACAGGACAGAGAGGCAGCCAACCCGAGAAGCGGGCAGGTTCAGATTCCTTTATTTGTACCCTTAGCTAGATTTGGTTTGCAGAAGACAAGGCATTCACCTAACACACATTTTACAAACAAGACAGGCAACAAACAAACATGATACAAGTCCTCATGGCTTCAGTAATCAGGACTACATTAAATAACCACTATCTGAGTGATGGCAGGCAAAGGCACGAAAAGCCAAACACAGTGGGGCTGCTAGACCAGTCAACTCCTCACAGGCAAGCCAGCAGTTCTGCCATCTCAGACACTCAGTGCACAGACTGAAACACAGGAACATTGACTTTACACAACTCATGGAGACCTATTTTTTTTCACTGCAAACCTCTCAAATTGATCTATTGAGTTTTGAATTCCATTTTATATTAAGACTGAAATTCTACCAATGTGAAATATATTCAGAAATTAAAACGCTCTTCTTTTGTAGAGAGATTATGTAAAAATCCTAGTGTCATTATGGTCCATGGTTGAAATGGTTGATTTAAAATGGGTATCTATGTTTATTCATTATTTCCAATATTAGTATATCTGATTATTAGAGGGAAAGTTCATAAGAAAGACATAAAGGATGGTGAAAGCTAGTTTATGAACAAAAAAAAAACTTTTTCAGAACTAGGCTAAATTTCTGGGGTATAAAATTTATTTGCCAGGTTGTTGTCTCTTCTGGTCTTTCCAAATATTACGCACAGAATGCACAAGCATATCATCCACTTTAAAATCACATTTTATACATGGATATGAATGAGACGTATTTTGGAAATATGTGGTTCTTCCTACCGTGAGAGCAGAGAACCTTTGAGCGCGTCCAGCGCACAGCAGACAGAAGAAGACCAGCAGCGGACAGACGCGCATCCTGACGCAGCGTGGCAATAAACTCTCCAAATTACGCACGGTCCAAAATTCACTCCGGGACTTCACAGCACACTAATTGTCTCTGGAAGAAGTCGGAAATGTTAAAAAAAATCCACAGTGTTACGAAATAAATGTAAGTGGTGGAGAGAGGGTTGCTGGTTTATTTCACTTCGTCTCCTTGGCTTCTTCTGCCAAACCGTTTGTGTAGACACTCTCCTTATTTCTGGCAGTGCGATAAACCCCCCCGTGTCCCTGACCTTTTCCCCTCCCTCGGTGTCTCTTCTCCCTTTCTCCCTCTCTCCAATTCGACTTCTTTTCTCCACTCCCCCTCCCCACTTGATTTTGTCGACTAGATCCCTTATCGGACGAAGGCAGCTCCCTAGCCGGTAGGTAGGTAATAGGTGTGTAGGTTTAAAGGGACTCCGTCTGCTTCTGGTAGCTGAGACACACACGTCATGTACTTTTGTCTTTCACTTCTTCTTCAAAACCACAACATGAAATCCCTTTTTTCAGAGGATCTTGTGATGATGTTCGTTGTCAAAGAGAAGAGGGGATCAGACCGGCTTCTGTCTGTTGGGAGAGTTCGCGAGAAGAAGACATAGTCTGCGCTGAAATGATCTTACTGCTGGACACACACACACACACACACACACGAACTTCAATATAGAATTTGTATTTTCTCAATTCTCTCTCAGCTTATAATAACATTCTCAAAAGAAAGTTACACAAAGCCAGTCAAGTACACGCAATGCACAAGGCTTTAAATCACAGGCTATTGTACGCAAAGCAGCTAAACTCATATTATCAACATTGAAGCAATATTTGTAGATATATTATCAATTTATTCTTGATCCTCTCCTTGACGTAACTTTTGACAAGTGCGTGGCTATCTGAACCTTTCTTATTAATGGACAGAGCGGTATCTTGCGACTATAACTCCACCTAACGGTATTTACAAGTAATTACAAGTTCTCGCAGCCCACTCAGCAGGCCTATTGACCTGACATAAGCTCAGCACCCATTTTCGCTTTTCTATTTTTTTTTTCTGCGAGCTGAAATTTATCACGAGATTTATTTTTATTTGTATGTAATTTCGAGGGATATCCAGACTCAGGTTAGCAATAATTATTCAGAAAGCAAAGCAGTACGTAAATACAGAGAGGAAAGAAATGAGCAACAGGTGACGCTAGTCAAGCAAAGAGGCCTACTTTGCTCTAGAGCTCTATAGTATGGAAGAGGATTAGTGCCACATGTGAAAAAAAAATAGAGTTTAGATTTTTTTTAATGCCAGAATTTTTTTTATTATTTTCTTTCTTTTCTTTTATTCTTTTAAAGTCAGAATAAATAAATAAAAAGTCAGAAAAAAAAAGTTAAGTCGGAATAAAAAAAGTCAGATACAAATAAAAAAAAGTCAGAAGTATGGGTAACTGTAAAGGTCAAACTTCACTTTTCCATTCAGGAGGGAAACCATAGGCTGACCGAAAATGTCTGACTATTGATGGCAATACCATAGGGCTTTAACTTATCATAGCCATCCATGTGCAAAAGGGCATTTCGCCCTCTGCAGCTGTACTGATGTCTTCTCAAGCGCCGTGCTCGTCTCAATTCCACACAAAATTCAGACTTTTTAAATATAATTTATTCAGACTTTTTTTTCCAGACTTTTTTATATTTTATTCGGACTTTTGTTTTTTATTCTGACTTTTTTTGGGGGGGGGGGGCTTTTTATTTATTGTTGTGACTTTTTTTTAAAATAAAAGAAAAAAGTCATAATTCTGGCATGAAA
>JAVQJL010040930.1:0-46403 GCA_036024295.1 Nannoperca obscura
GTGTGTGTGTGTGTGTGTGTGTGTG
Organism: Nannoperca obscura; assembly: GCA_036024295.1. Classification (NCBI taxonomy): domain Eukaryota; kingdom Metazoa; phylum Chordata; class Actinopteri; order Centrarchiformes; family Percichthyidae; genus Nannoperca; species Nannoperca obscura. Next base: position 26 of record JAVQJL010040930.1, read on the forward strand.
TGTGTGTTACTCTGCTGAGAGAGTTAGATCTTTTACGTGAAACAAATGAATAAGTCAGTGGGGTGATGAGTATGTTGCAGCGGCACACAAACACAACTGGGTATATGTGCACACTCAGATTATAGCTGAAATAAGTAGTCGATTAACCAACAGAAAATTAATCTACAACAATTTTCATAATTGACTAATTACTTGAAGTGATTGATCAAGCTGCCAAACCAGCTGGTTCCCGTTTCTTAAATGTAAGGATTTTCTGCCTGTCGCTGATTCATCATTGTAATTTGAATACCTTTTTGTAGTTTGGACTGCGGGTGGGAAAAACAAGCAATTAGATATTAAGAATATAAGAATTAATTAGAAACCAAACAAAGAATCGAAAAGAATTGCAAGATTAACCAATACGGAAAATAATCATAAATTACATCCCTGGTAGACATACAGTACATCCACATGCACACACACTTTGGTCCACACCCTCATACACTACCACAACGCCCATATCTGACGCTAATGTTCTGTTTTTCCCCCCTTTTATGATAAATGTTCAATAATTCAAACCACTGCCTTCTCTCTTCTCTGCCTCTCTGCTCCTTTTGTTTGTGATTGCATGTTGCTGTGCTTAGCTCTCTGCCAGTGAGCTAGCTGCTATGGTGCTATGGCCGGTATCCGAGTGCCTTTGGTTGTAGTGAGGGAAATCAACTGTGGCAGAGTTGTAAATTATTCCTCTGGAGGGCTGAAGGGGCTGGAGCCCACACTCGCTCCTGTCCGCCATACCTTTATCAGGGCCCAGGCGGTTCCTATTGGCCCTTTGTTCGTCATCTCTAAAAGGCCCCAACCAGGCAATATCAATGACACGCACCACAAAAAGAGGTTGTTTAGTGTGCAGGGGGAGAGAGAGAGAGATATAAAGACAGGATGGGAAGCGAGAGCAAGCAAATCGATCCTGTTGGGATATCCCAGGAACGTCTTGTGTTAAATGAAATGAAGGATGGCGGTGAGTGTAGTAATTGGAGGAATTCAAGAAATGTTTACATTTTCATTTGAGCGATGAAATAAACTCTGTTGTCATCAACCCTATTGGATGTTATTTCATGACTGCTGGATTGAATTGGATTGAATTGGGTCAGAGTGGATCATACAGTTTGAAGGGAAAATCTGGTTGTATAGTATTTGATCTCATGTGGTATGTTATCATTATAAAAGTTGTAATAACACGTGAAAATGGAAACATCCGCTTTAAAGACAAGAATATAAGATGACGTTTATAAGTACTGAAACTAAAAGTCTATTAGTTGATTTGATTTCGAGAACATAATGTGCCAACAGTTTGATGTAAAGTAATTTATTTAGCTTTTTCTCTCTTATAGCATTTTAAATTATACATCTTTAGATTTTTGACTGTTGTCAGACAAATAAAGCAAGGTGCAGATGTCTATCTGCTAATCTGTAATTACACTTTGTAGGCCTGAAGTTCATTTCTTGTCGTCATTATTTTTTAGGCCAGTCTTTATGATCCTGCTTACAGGACTTTGCTTTTCTTTGCTCTTTGGAAAAGCTCACTTTTTCATGACTTCACCTGCTTTGTGCATTGTGTCACAACAGTTCCCTCTTTTCTCTTTTGTTTTATTTGACAGATGCAACATTTTACACGTTTTATTCTTTCAGTGAAAAAGAGGGGGCATTCAATTTGAAGCACGCGTTTTAGTCCGTACAAAAAAAGAAGTCCATAAAAAAAAATTATTCTACAAAAGATCCAACCACACTTAAAGAAAATGAAGGGGAGACTTTCTTGTTGCTCTGCTGTCTTAGTTGAAGACAGCATTGTAAATGTGATCTTTAAAAGTTTGTTTACATGGTAGACAGGACTCGGAAGCCTCTTCCCCTCAACCTCACTGCTTCGCCGCCTGAAAGAGGACTTCCTTGCATTCTGATCGCGGGCCTGTCTGTTTGTACGGACTCTAAAGAATACTAATCAGCAAGGCCTCCTCCATATGCAGACTCCATTCAGTCAAGGATGGTAGAAAATAACAGGAGACGTATGATAAATGGTTGGTCCCGGATTGTTCCTACTTGTTACCTAGTGAGATCCAAACTCTTTCACCATGCTGGGATGGAGATGAGGTTTGTATTATTATTATTATTATTATTATTATTGCCACAGGTCATAGTGCACCTCTTGCATTAAGAACACAGTGAGGTTTAGGGTCTGTCGGGGTCTTAACTGGACAGCAAATAATTAAATTAAAATAACTTTGGCTCGGTTGACCCACACTTGTTCTATTTCAACCTTGCCCTATATTATGCAGATCATCATTTTGAGCAGAAGTAGTTTTCCCTCAGAAAGTTTCGACTAAAGTAACCTAATTTAACTTTTTGTTCCTCTGCCTTAAAAAGTCCTGTCAACAAGTTTCTGTCAGGGTGGTTTCATTTAGACAGAAGAGGAAGTTGTGGATGAAAAATAAAAACTTAGAGAAACCTGACTGAAACTCTGCCTGATATGTTAATTATTCTCATTTGACGGTTACATGCTAAAGCAGAAAAGGAACCAGGACAAACAAACCACCGAAGGGTCTGACACTACCTTTCTGTTGATTCTCTCCACCAATCTCCTGTTACACTTTTGCTTTCCAACAACTCGAACATCAGCGTACTGAAGTAAATTACACAGAACACTTGACGACCTTCATCGTCCTTCTCGTTAACTGTGTTGTTGTCTCATCACGTGCAGAACCCAAGCTGTTATCTGCCTGATTTGCCTAATCTTTGCGGTTCTCGAGAAGCGACAGAAGCACAAAACCGAAAGCCCTACAGTTGAGGACATTTTAGTTCCTGGAGGTCATTAGAGGTCTATTAGTTACACGCATGAGCTTCCAAGAAGAACTCTATGCTGCCGCTGCTGGCCCCGGGGGTCTTGTTCCTCCAGTTTGTCGACTGTGCTTAACATTTCTAAAACAACCCCCGTGTCCACATTTGAGGGACCAAACCTAAACTCCCAAATGCTCATGATGGTGTCTGATTGCAGTATTACCATTCAGTGTGATCAACAAATGAGTCAAACAAAATTCAGTAGTTAAAATAATGGTAAATGTGGTCATTTGGTTCTATTCCACTCTCTTGCTCCTCCTTCACCCCCAGAAAGAATCCATGTGTAAAGCTTAGATCAGCTTACCAGCCAGCCAGGGCTTTGGGTGGTCAAACAGGTTCAACAAACCCCCCCTAGTGTCTGGCACAAGCTGTACAGAGCACAAACATACTTGGACACACACACACACACACACACACACACACACACACACACAGGAATTAGAAAACATCATCGCCATCCAGGGATTCTTTCCAAAAATGCTAATGTGGTGTATTTGACCTGTTTGCTCAGCCTACATTTTTAGAAGCATTCAGACATCACCAGAATATGAAAAGACAGTCCTGTATAATGTTAAAGCTCTACTGTTATCGCACCAAGCCAGGGGTCCAGGCCATCTTCTCCTTTCAGTAGCTAGCGGCAAAAAGAGAGGAGAGGGGAGGAGGTAAAGAGAAGCAAATAAAGGAAGCAGCACCTGAAATATTAAAAATCTCTTGTACATGCATGTGCCCAGACCTAGGCACGCAACCACTTCCTTTCTTTGTCTCTCTTCCCCACATAGACACGGACTCACCCTTCTGCATTACCTGTAGGGGCCTTTGGGATGATGCTGATCAGGTCTAAATACCCCTCCGGCAGGGATGTCTTTAGCGGCTGTTGCCCAGTCTAATTTGAAGCAAGGCTTATTGCAAGCTTCCCTGTGGGATACTGGATCAAAAAACAGCCAGTGGAAATAAAACTGAACCTGGAGGTGTGTGTGTGTGTGTGTGTGTGTGTGTGTGTGTGTGTGTGTGTGTGTGTGTTAATGCGGATGCACATGCCCAGTATGTACAAATGTGATTGTTGTGAGTGGATGTGTGTGCTCACCTTGCTGTTCGACTAAGAACTGCCAGTTACAAACGGTGAAAGAGGAGAGAGGACGGGGGTGTTACTGACAGTTCTAGCCAAGGATCCAGCATTTCCATTTTGTTCGCTGGAAGCCGAGTGTGAAACTTTGATGAAGAGCAATTTGCATCTCTGGATGGCTATGAAGAGGTCTGCTTTGTTCGCTGCCATCGCAAAGCCGTGCCCGCACACTGCTGCCTCCAAAACCTGCCCACCCCACCACCAACCCGGCACCCACTCTCTGCCCTTCACCCTCCGCCCTCCTGGCACTACTTTTCGGCTGCTTAGGCCAGCCGCTATTCCACCATTGTGCTGTTTGGCCAAGAGCACCTGCTGGGAGTCCTTTCATCAACCCTCTCCGGGGGTTTTCAACGTGATCCAAGGGCGCACCCCCCACCCTCAGCACACACACACATCTAAAATCAGACAGATAGGTGGAGACACAGATGCAGAAAACATGTTCATCCATCTGAAACTAGGTCATATTTTAGAGACATATCAGAAACATCACCAGTCTCCACCTCAATGTAAATGGATGGGAGGAGCGGGCGAAAGGTGATTACCAACAACCCCTCATGCATCCCACTTTGTAAATTCCACAGAATCTTTGAAGAGCAAATAAAAGAAAAGGTTCCCACTTTCTGGTTTATTAAAACTGAACAAATAGTCCCCTGTGACTGTGTGTTGAAACAGGGAAACTGTTAATGAAGGGGGATGTCGTGGGAGACAGTGGAACAGGAGAGAAGACAGCGTGGTTTAGGATTTGTGTGTGTGTGTGGTAATGGGGCTGAAAGGCGAGTGTCTGGGTTGTATTTGTATTCCGGTGGCCCGGGGTATCCGTGGATACACCTCGGTGACTGGGAAGCATGCAGGAGGAGGAAGTGGGAAAGCGGTTATTTCACAAACGTGCCCCTGATACCCACGATGATTAAAAAGAACCACACAGTGAAAGGTAACTGTGGGTCACTTCCGTCTAAAACATGCCCATCCTCGTTGATTTGTTTTTTAGTTGAATCGTTTTGCAGATCATTTTGTGATCAGGATAAAAGGAAGACATAGCAGAGGGATAGTGCGCCCGCAGGTTTCACTTCATGCATCTCCTGAATAAATATATATTAAAAGCACTGCTGAAAACACTTTTCTAATTCCCTGTGGTGAATTTTAATTTAATTACCCACAAGACAAGAGCTTGAAAATAATATAGGTCTCCTATTTTGTGAATGTCTGTGCTGTGTTGAATACATACAGATATCTATAGTTTCAGAAAAGACATCAGTTCAATTTTTTGGTTCTTTGAACAAAATAACCACAATACATCTGTGATAATGAATCAGTCGTACTCACGCCTTTGCAACTTAAGTGGCTGCTGAGATTTCAAGCAAAACACAGTAAATACACAGAACTGACTCTTATGTATTTTCCGGAAATGTGATACAAACTCCTACGTCCCCTAAACTACCCACTGTGTGCAGAGTTTAGCTTCTCCAAAACCAGAATATATTAGCTACAATATTAGTGTAGCAGAAGGTAGAAGGAACTTTTACGTCACCGCTGATTATCCCGTTATGATTGGGATGATATTATATATAATATATTATTATTATTTTCATCTTTATGGTTTAGAAATTCAAAGTACAAAGAGTAACAATTTACCACAGAGTATTGAGGTTTCTCTTCAACAGTTTAGTTTTTTTATAATTGGGTTGTATGGGGAAATACTTTTGGGAATTATTTTTAGGAATCCTGTGGATGTTTTATGGTTGTCCACTGTGATGAACTGGAAACTGGACTGACTTAAATGGTAACCAGCTGTCTCTTACTTGGCCAATTAAAATTGAGACAGCATTGTCTCATTTGGTGATCGAGATATTTGAAAGTCACATTCCAATACACATTTTGAATTAAGTAACTCCCCGCGGCCCATCCATTCAAAGTTGAGATATCATGAGATTATACCAGACAGATGCGCTCATTTGGCCAGCTTACAGAGTATGATGATTCATAAGCCGCAACAAAGGCTGTGTCAAATGGTTCCCTCCACATCCCTTTCTTTCTTTCCTCCTAATGTTCCCAAATCAAGCAGCTTTGTGGGCCAATGAAAAGAGCTTAGTCATTGTGTAATTTCATTCATGCAGGCGATGATGATGGGACATGTAGGCCTTAAAGGGATTAGCTGAGAAAACATGATTACTTTGACAGTGTAAACCTGCTTGAGACCAGTTGTGGAGCTCTAAAGAGGAAGTTTGTCTCATATTAGTGAGTCACTTTGACTTCCCTTACTCATACTTAAGAACAATAGCGATGTCGGTCCTAACAGATGTACAGATGATTACTTTGGATTTCCTGTAACATTAACTTGCTTTCAATTGTTGTTAAGTTTTAAAACGTCAACGCTAACTTGAAATGAACAGCTGTCCTGTTAGTGTCTTAAATAAGCAGCTATAGATGCAGTGACATGCTTTTCAGGGATTATTTCCTTGGTGGAGTTTTCCATTTTTTTAAGCTGGTATCTGGTGAATGACAGAAAGCAGAGAGGAATGTGATGCTCACACTGATATGAAGCAGAATCTTAGGGAAACTGGGATGGTGGCTTCGTGTTTACTTTGACAGTTAATCTTGTTCTGTGGAAGTTATTTTTTTCAGCGCTGTACAACACCCAAAAGCAGCAACTGACTTGAGTGAGACCTCTAGTCTTGCTGACTTTTTGCTTAACGCCTTCAGGAACAAAGAAAAGCAAAGTAAGAAAGAGAAGAAAGGCAATCAAATCAAATTATACTATACTATACTATTATCCTTAAAGTCCATTTGAGACATTGACATCTTTAAACCATCTTACGAAGCATTGTGTATTTTTGGTATTTACTTTTCACTGCCTTGATTTTGGCTGAATTGAATCGTGATTTGGGGGTTTGTATCAGGTAAACACATTCCTTGTAGTTTTAGTGTTGTTGTACTGGAGAGGTGCAGTGAGAGAAATTAAAAAGCTGTGTCCTCGAAACAAAAGTAATTGTAAATATTGTCCTTTTTTTCCCTGAAACTTATTGTCTATTGCCAATTTAGACATGTCTATAGACACACACAATATTTATTTATCTCTGTTTATCTATACTTACTATTACTACCACTAAAGTACTATTACAGCCTTGAAGTCAGTTTTTGTCACGTTGAGACGTCTCCCAGTGGGAGTTATGTTATTCACTCTGAACTCGAGGCAAAATCCTTTCATCCAAAAGGTGGGGTTTTTTTATATTTATTTTTCTAATCAGCCATCACCAACAAAGCAGACAAAGGAAAACCCCTGGCTGTTTGCCAAACGGAAAAGGGGCGGGAGAGAAGGCGGCAGCGAGCGAGCGTGCGATGGAGACAGGAGGGGAAGGGTGGAGAAGAGGAGCGAATGAGGAACGTAGGACGAGTGAGCGTGGCAGCAAAGACAAAAGCGGGGAGGCTGTGTACAGTGTGTTGTTTTGCTGAGAGTGCAGCAGAACACAGAGAGAGGTGGAGTCAGTGTGTCACAAAAAAATGATCCCATTCCACCTTCGCCTCTGGAAGCTCTGAGCAATGCAAAACAGCAGGTTGGAATTAAAAATGTTTTTGTGTTGGTCACCTTTAGCAAATATTATCTCCCTTCTTATCTACCTTCTTTTGAACCAAAAACAAATAAGTATGTACAAGCTGCACACTACTACATCAAGTAAACACACACAGACGTGCGCGTTCTAACTCCTGGTGACCTTTGTGGAGCTCTTTGTTGCTGCCGTTTGTAATTGAAATGAATTCGGCGGGAGAAATGTGTCCCTCGCTTTTGTCTGCGGATGCTCAGCAGGCTTTGTTTGAATCCCCACCGCACCCCTCTTCCTCTCTCTCCCTCCCCAACCACTCCTTCCGGCGAGTGCTGATTTTTTTTTTGTTGAAAATAAGCCCAGTAGTAATTTGTCATGTGGACCGACCAGCAGCATGCTGCATGTGTGCAGTGTGGGTTCTGAATGGCGATGGTGGAAGTGCAGGGCCGCGAGAGGCGGGGGGGGGGTACGAGGCTCACAGCGAGCGTCGATTCATTCAGCCAGCGGGAACGTTGTTTGCTGGTGAAAGGCTTTTTCTTTTTGTTGTGGGAGGGGGCGGCCGAAACCACGCGTGTTTCTGCTCGTCAGTCAGTCGCTCGCTAGAAGAGTAATTACGGAACGCTGTTTGTGAATTTTTATTTTGTCACTCGAGTGCGGCTGCCACAAGCATAGTAATTTGGGTTTAGAACGTATGATTGGCACGTGATTTGTAAATGAAAATGAAATTGCTATAATCATCTAGATTAATAATCATTTAGCAATTATGTGTTGATAAAGAGGAGCTGATAAAGGGATTAAGCGTTTTGAGTTTTTCAGCATATCAGCAAACATTTGTATGTTTGAGAAGCTGGATTCAATTTCTACCTCTCTTCGTGCTGTGTTTTGCAAAACATATTCAGTATGCACATTGTTGTGCACCGTGTGTGTGCATGTATCTGTCTGGCTAGCCACAATGGTGGACTAACTGAGGTTTCATATAGTACTGGATATACCCCCCCATGCATCACACAGGTTTTATGGCCCCAATGGGACACTTATGCTGTATGTGAGTCAACGTGTGAGAAGGTGTCCATTTGTGTGTGTGTGTGTGTGTGTGCGCGCTAACCTCTGGAGGCCGGCACAAAGCTGGCCTCATTTTCACTCTGTACTTTTGAAAAGGAATATTTCTCCAACTGTGTTGAGATTTTTTTAACCAACATAACAAATAACATATTCACACAGATACCTTATTCTTTTGAGTAAGAAAAATACATTGAATGAAGCAGTGAAAGGAAAGAGGAAGTGTTGATGTATTCTATTTCTCCGAAGCCATAAAATAATTTATTTGTGACACGATTTGGCTGTCGCGTCCATCTCCAATAAAATCCAAACGTCTTTATGATTATACAGTATGCATTCAACGGAGACTTGACACCCACCTCCTCTTGACTGCATCCAGTCGCTTCATGATGTTCCTTTGCCCATGATGACATCAGTCAAACGGCATTGACAGCACCCTGGTGAATGAAGAGCCATATAGGTTTTACATGTGTGGGGAGGAGCGGGCTAAAGGATTGATAGCTGATATCATTAAAACGATGACCCTGTCTAGAAAGGTGAGCCTTCGATAGTCTGATGTCGGGGTGGGACGTGGGGGAGGGGATGGAGTGTGTGTGTGTGTGTCTGTCTGTGTGTGCACTTGTGCATGTAATGTATGTGAGTAACAGGGCTGGTATCAGTGTCTGAGTGTTTAATAAATCAATGCAGGTCAAGTCTGAGAGCCGGATGTCACCCAGATGGCCTGTTGTTAGGGAAATTTGTAGAGTGTGTGTGTGTGTGTGTGTGTGTGTGTGTGTGTGTGTGAAGTAGACAGTACAGGAATGGTGAGGTTTCTCTGTGCATATGTCATTTCTAATGAGAGGAACCGAAGCAGAAGGACATGACCTCATCCAGACATCTTGGAAAGGAATACCATCATATACACACACACACACGATAAAAATACCCCCACTCACACACACACACACACCACAGACATGTCTTTTATTATTGCAATCAATTTGATACTAATACATAATAGCTGTGAATATCACAGAATATTAAAACAGAAAAATGTGTATTATTTATCTTACAGTGCCAAGTGGCCTTCTTTCTTCTTCTTTCTTTAACGTTTAATTAAACTGGATGTTCAGTTCTGTGCCATCGTTTGGTTTGGATTTCCTGTTAATGAACCAATAGTGAAAGAAGCACAACTTTGTACACATGTGATGCATTTAGTTTTTCTATCGTTGAGTGAAAGGATGTACAATAGTGAAAACCGGCAGGTATTTCTGTGGAAATGTGTATTTTCTACTTTTACGTGTATCCTATTCCAAACACTACTCAATGTTTTACAAAGTTATGATTTTCTTACGATAGACAGCATCAGCAGGATGTGGCTACCTGGACTGCAGCGCTGCGGAGAGCATTTGGCCGTCTGACGCCGTCGTTTGAAGGACTGATAAGCTTCATGTTGTAAACACAAAAACAAGCCTGTCCCTGTTTGCTTCTCCCTCGCCATGTGCTCCCACAATGGCCCCTTTTGTGCTTGCACCTAATTAGCAGTCTCTGAAGCTAACACAGCAGGGGGCGTACAAAGCAACAGCTCTCTGATCTCTCTGACGAGATATCCACTCACCCTCACGACAACAAATACACTCACGTTTGCTTGTCTCAAGAGCAAGCTAGGAGCCTTCCGGGCACGCGACGTCTATAAAAGGAAGAAGGGTAGGAAGAAAGAAAGAAAGGGAAGAAGTGATTGAGAAGACAGAGGGGGAGGAAGTGAAAGATGACTATGTTGAAAGTGGGACAATCAATTCATTACATTTTAGGCAGAATGTGTGTGATGATAGTGAACTGTCTGTCTTTAATCTTTAATAATAGCAGCTATGTGAGTTTCGGTGATACGGCCGTTGTTCATATGTTTGATTGATAAACCAAATAGTTCACTTTGCAAAGGTTGAGGTGGGACGGTGGCCACAAGGTTAGAAAAGAGAAAGGTAAGAAAGAGGGCATAGTAAGGGATAGGTAATGTGTATAGAGAATATTAAATATTAAGGGGACATAAAAAAGAGAATTTTATCTCCTGACAAGAAATTTCTTTCCATTATATCTGACTTGTGATCATCGCCGTGGCCTTGTATCTTCTTTTTACTTCCTGTTTCTTTCTTTTTCCTTTTTCCCTTTTTCTTATTGTCATGCTTGTTCCACTCTACTCCTAAGCTGCTTTGCTCTGCTTATGTAAGTGGGAGCGAGGTTCAGGGGACCCAGGATGTGACAGGATTTGGGAGGTCTTAGGCTTTGGCTTGCGGCAGATGCAGACGCGTCGCTCTGGGAGTTCAAATCCAGGGATCTGGGGAACAACATAGAGCCAAGAGGACAATAGTTTAACGTTCTCAGAGGGATTTTCCCGTTCAGACAGCCAAACGTGATGGTGAAACACCTCAACTGGCCATATCATGGGTCATTTTCTCCCAGTGCCATTCTCCCATTTTCTCTCCAATCCGTATCTTGGTTCTTGCTGCAACTTTGACAAAAATGATCCGGCAGGTTTGATAGTGATGCACCTCAGACTCTCTGGATTCATTTGTCAAACAGGTAACAAAATAAGGAAATGTCCACCGGGACTAACAGGAATTCAATCATTTTAGAGGCATTAATATTTGGTCAAGGTGTCAGGCAAACATGGTTGACTCCGAGGGCGAGCCTTTAATTATTGTTGCCGGTGCGAGCGAAGAGAGAGCAGGACCGGCTGGATGATGTGTGTGTCCGGTGCTGATTCTTTGCCAGTTTTTTTTTGTGTGTGTTTTTTGGTAATGCTGTTTTCACAGCGACTTAAAACTCAATCAGAACGTATATCATAACTCACCACAGCCTCTCTCATCAGCTCCTCTTAATGTTCATCCCTGTCACTGAAAATTGAGTCACACAAGGGCTCTTCACATTTCTCAGAAAAAGAAAAGCTTAGAACAAAGAGAAAGTGGTGCAATCTGTTTTCTTAAAATGAGTAAACAGATACACAGACTTAAGCTGAGGTACAAACAGAATTATGAGCATGCACACACACGAGAGAGAGATTAACCTCTGTGAATTAGTTGTAGTGTAGTTGAATAGGAGCTAAAAAGTGTTAATTCCACAAATTGTATTTGGTTGTCTTGCTGTTGTTTTATCGGCCCTTTTGAAATCTTCTGGATATGACGGCTGCGTCGTGTGTTTGTTGCGTTCCGCTTTGTTTTTGCACAATCCCTTTTTCATTCAAATTAAAGGCAGCTAGTTATTTCTCTAAAGCGCGACGGCACCGGCTTGCCGAGTGGTTGGAAAGTGAAGGATTTCACTGTTGATAAACTGCTTCATTGGTCTATGAGAGAAATTGTGTTGTTCCAGCAGTGGAGAATGTACAATAAAAGAACACAATATCCACTGTATACAGGGATTTTCAAGCTATTTACCTAGGTAGGCCGTCGTAAAAAACAATATGAGGCAACTGCGGCTGTAAAAAGTGTTTAACAGTCATATAGTTATTTATAGGCTTTATATTGTACATATTAAGAGAATGAATCAAATCAAACTGTATGAAAAAGCTACAGTGTGGCTCAAAGGTATTCAATGTTATAACATGAGGCATAAAATAAATGGTGTTAAATAAATTGAAACAATATAAAACAAACATGACAGTATGGTAAGTGTACTTTATAGCATACAGTATACAAAGTATACTGCATAATGTTTGTAGGAAAGATTAGAACAACTAATGCATTCTGTCTGTTCGGATTCTCTTCTCTGGATGTCAATACACGACACTCACCACAATGAGCTCCACGACGTGAGCTTTCGCAAAACGTTGCGCTACTTCTTACGTCAGTTTTTTTGCTTACCTTCTGGTCTGTTTGAAGGACACACCCTCTTCATCTCAATGAATATAAATGTGAGTTAGAAGGATCTCCGCGTTCTGAAGTTTGCCACCATGTCTTTCATCCTCACCACACTGAGCTTCAGGTGAGTCCTCCCTGTCACCGCGCTCTCTGTCTCTCCAACGCTACTCCGCTCACACTTGGTCCCCCCGTTCGCATCATTACTGATTCACTTGTTTTTTTGTCTAAAAAAAGAATCTAGAGACCACATCTTGCTCTATGGGCTCGACTCTCCTGTGTCCAGAGATCATAAAATGGTAACAAGCTTCTTTGAACTGGTAGGTGGTATTTGATGTGCTGCGAGGAGCATAATATATAGTGTATTTGATCTAACCAGCTGTCTGGATTGCCGGTCCATGAGTTCTCTTCACATCTCCAGCCTTTGTAGTGTGTGCATCCCACAGCCACGCACACACACGCATACACACACACGCACGTACGTACATGCACACGCATACACACACACACACACACACACATACATACATACATACATACATACATACATACACACACAAACATACATGCATACATACATACACACCTGTGAGCATGTACATTCAAATGCAGTTACAGAGGCACACTTTATACTCACATTAATGTTACACTCTTTATTCCTTCCTCTCTGATAATATGCCTAATGGCAATTCTAGCCACAGATTTAAGGTTGGGGAACTCTGTATTTGACAGTTGTAAAAGTTTAGTTGCTATTTGGGTTGCCCTTTTATTTTAGATAAGCCACTGGGTGGACAATACCACAACCAATCCCTCCCTGCTCTCCATTACTTCACAATTAGTGTTTTTCCGGCTGCACTGTGCTCATGTGGTTTTCTTCTCCACGATATCTCCAAATGATTATTGGGAAACTGGACAGGCATTTAATCTCCTCAAAAGACCAATATTATACTTGTCTGCTTTACTACATCCCTCTATCTGTTTCTTGTGCACGCATACACAGACACACATACAGTTCATGGAGTGTTCCCCACTCCCTCACAGATGGGGTTCAACCTCTGCTCACTGATTAACGGCCTCTTTCCCTCTACTGACACGCTACGTTCTTCAGCTCTTTAGCCGATCACAACAATGTGGAGGACCATTTATTTCCTCTCCTCTTTCTCCCACACATACTCTTTCTCCATTCTCTGTTGCTCTCTTTTTTCTCCCCTCTCTCCTTTTACTTGCTTTGCTCTTTTCTGGGTCCTCCTTAAACCTGTTTACAGCAAGAGACATACCTTGCTATTTTTTCCCTATCTCTTTTCTCTGCTGTTTGTTGAGAAAGGTGTGTGTGTGTGTGTGTGTGTGTGTGTGTACTACACCTGGCTGAGCAGAGCATACAGTCACAGTTTCCAGACTACCTCTGGGGCAGCATATCCTTAATATTGTGTGCCATTCAGACTTTTAGCGAGTGTCACGTAATTCTCAGAATGATGTGGAAAGTAAATTCAAGTCTTTACAATGAGCTTGTCATCTTTACATGGACTGCAGAAATAATTTCAAACAATCAGTGGTGAATGTTTTTATCTGTTTCTGACACCTGAATTTAGTTGGTTTCAGATGGACTTCCCTGTTACATGCAAATAGCTTAACACACTTTGATCCAAATCTACATAATGGAATATGTCAGCAGAGTGACATGGTTACCACGGTATTTTCTCTGGCTTTTCTCCAGGTTTCACTTACACAAAATAGCCTGGACCTAGGACTGGGCTTTTCTCCATCTATCTCCTTGGTAATGCTGTGAACTCCAACAGCGTTTATTGTATACCAAATTTCTCTGGCCTTCTGTAATTACATGCCTCTGCCTTTTGCTTTGGGTAGAAGTAAGGTCAGAAATGTTTACTGATGATGACCTGTCACTTACACACATGCTAATGTGAGGCAGGACTCCACACAAACAGCTGCTGTCTGTTACAGCTAATGCCATTCTGGGAACGTATCCATTTGCTACTGGTGACCAATAAACAGAGACTGCACAAACCCTCCAGCAGGTCATTTTCTTTAATACAGCTAAATGACAATTCTCTTTGCGTTGTATCTAAATCTACCCTTAGACTATCAAAATAAAAAGTAACCAGAGATCCCAAACTGTCCAGTATTTATTCAGTATCTGCACCTTAAAAACTTTTACCAATTCAAAGGCCAGCGAGCAAAGAAGGTTAGCTTTGTTTTCTTGCACTTGGAGCTTTAGCAGATTAAAAGGTATCCCTGTCTGTGACTGAAGGATGGAAAATAATCTCACTGCAGCACCGGTTGTCTGTTTCAGGCCGTCAGTGTTGGAGCAACTCAACATTTCGGGGACTGCAGTCAACAAATTCTAATTAGAGGTGACACAGTGCTCCCTTAGCTATTATTGTGCTGTTGGATGTTTTATTTCCACTTCCCTTTCACTCTGCGTGTGTGTGTGTGCGTGTGCGTGTGCGTGTGTGTAATGAAGTGTGTGAATTGAATGACTTGAGGGAAGATGCTGACTTTCACCTGTTCTCAGGTCGAATAATAGCGTATATCAAATCATGTCATCGGGAGTACGTGGCGAAGAATCCTAAGAGGTGTCCAGTGAGTGCATGTGTGCGTGCGCTGTGTGGATGGGGGGGAGGCCATATGAACATGAGTAGGTCAGCTTAGTCACTCATTGATCATGGGGGTATTCAGAGTGTGACATTAGTTGAATGTCAGCACAAGATTAACACTGTATGTCTTGTGACACCGCCCACATGGTCCCTCCCATGCATCTCTATAATGGTTTGGCCTTGCATGGCCCCGTGAAGGTGTAATATCTATGTAGGACATCACAGGACTGATCATCTAAATGTTGTACTGCTTAAACTCTACGGTTCAGAGTTCAATGTCTCAGTCTATAACGGAGTAACAAGCCAATTCTGATTCGTATGACACAGGATCAAAAATGAATTAAACACTGCTTCCAAATAAATGCAGCTCACAGTGAAGTACAATGATGGATAAGATATGAGAATCTGACGGTGCAGTTTAAAAGTGAAGAAAGTTAGTGATGACTCGAGGATGTGGAGAAAATCAACTAGTGAGCAAGCTAGAGCTCTCCTGGTCTTTTCACATAAATATGAATCACTTTTTCTATCTGGGGATAGAGGACTGAAATAACGCTGTGCTTCAAATCTAGGAGGATGGGTGGTTGGTAGGCAAAGGTGTTTGTATGTGCACAGTGTGTATATTGTTGCCTGGTGTTTGTCTCATCCACATTCACTCTCACACCTCATAAGGCAGGTTTAGGCTGCTCCATAGGGATGATACTCACATATGACAGGTCTTGGTGCATCAGAATGTAAATGTAAGCGGCTGTTTTTGTGTGCATCAGCAACTCTTGAGAGACATGGGAGGGAGAAAACAATTGGTTTGTGCAGATTTTTTTTACACATTTATTCTAACATAAATGTGCGAATGTCCACATACTTTAGAACTCATGATCTCTAAAGGTTTGTCCACCATTTAGAGGTCTGTGTAGTGGGTGAAGTGTTGTTGTTCATCTCTTTGTCTCTGTAGCGTTGTTCTGAGTCTATATTGCTTTTTTTTAACTTCCTGATCTGTCTGTGCCTGTTGCAAGTGAAAAAGGAGTTTTATTTGCATGCTTATTTCATTACATGAGAGCTTTCTTTCCCAAAATGTTGTAATATATACCCATCTGTTGGAAAGTTTCCCTGTATTAAACCAATCACTATTCATTCAGTATTCATAGCCCCAAATAACTGCACTCTCATAAATGTAATTCTCGGTTTTCAAGATGGATGATAATAGCTTTCCATAATGTGCTTTATTGAAATACTACCATTTTTTTAAGTAAAGTCTTCATCATGTACATACGAGTTCTGTAATTTTCTGTCTTTTTTCCTATTGATGATTAAAAATGTCCAGCAGTTGCTCTAGATTGCCAAGTATGTTGTTTAAAATCTTTGTCCAGTGCCACTGTTGAATCATTCATCCTGGTTAATTAAAAGCATATATTATGTGCTTGCAGAGGACAAACTCTTGCTTAATGCCTTTGGCACGCAGAATAAGAAGGGGCCAAGGTGAATCGTATAATTTTCCTTTTTGTCCCTAAGATAAGAAAAAATATGAGTTAGGGAAGGGGTTGTAGGAAAATGATAGGCTTACATATGCTGACTTCAGCATTTTAATTAATCCTTTTTAGTGTGATATTTTTGTATGCCTGTCTGTCACCTGCACCATTTTGCATCCTCAACTGAATTAAGCAATCTGCTTTTGGAGGTTATTATGCTGACCAGCGACGGGAGATATGATATGATATGAAGGTGAAGGAAAAACCTTTATTTGTGGATGTCTGATATCAGCTTTGTTGTGATCTACAATAGTATTGTGAATTAATACAGCCCAATAAATACTCTGTGTGCGGCTACAGCCGACTGTTATCAGGCTGCAGGCAGAGACGGAAAAACAGGGAAGGTGGACAGAAAGAGAAGGGATTTATGCTAACATGCTGGGAGGATGGAAAATGATTTATTCAGTCCTTTGTGAAGACTGATGCCTTTACACTAGACCCCACCTCGACAGCCTCTTTCCACTCGTCTTTCGTTTCTGTACCCCTATTCCCCATTCTCTTCCCTCTTACTATTTACTTTTTATCTCTGGCTCTGACCACTCTGTGATCCCCAGGGACACGCTTTTCATTTATTCTAGGCTTACACCTTATTCAATTCCATCTCTCTCGTGTCTTTTTCTATTTTTTTTCTCTCTACTTAGGATCAATACTCTGCCCTGGTGAATATGTGGCTGTCTCTATCTTTTCTCCAACCTGCCATACATTATTATCCATATAAATACATTTAGATATACATATTGAAAGCATTGGTCCAGATGAGATGCAGTCAGTTGCTCCAGCATGTACTTCATTATTATGGCTCCCTCTTGAGCCACCAGTCACAACGCTGCCTTTTACCACACACAATAAGACAGCCAAGGCTACACACATAAACAACAAGCTAATAAGCTGACTAGCTTTTCCCTTTCTAAGTAGAGGAGGACTGTATATAAGATACTGCCAAGGTGGGACAAACTCATGGTGTAGCTTTTTAAATCAGTGCTCTAATGTCATTCTGCTTCATTTTTGTAAAATCAAAGTATGTGGCACTAATCATAGGGATTTTATTTTGTGTTGAACTGAACATACAAAGTTACTGTAAACACAAAGTATTATTCCCCTCCAATTTGCTTTGAAGGCTCTCATTAACCACTCCTGTTGTAAATGTTTGAACCTGGTATTAATAGTTGAAACTGATTAAGCAATATTATTTTCCTCAGCCACCCCAAGTCTTCTGCTTTCTGATGAGACCCGGAAGTGAGGAATTAGCAGTGAACAATGGATGGAGCGTAGTGAGCTTTAGTAGAAATCATATGATTAAGTAGACTGTACGTCCATACAATATCATCACCCATACTACATTACACTGCTTTAGCCTAGCCCCCTGCCATGCTGCATTTCCATCGGGTTTAAACTAAGGGTCGGTGAGGTGAGGAACACCAGGCTCACGTGAAAGAAAATGGAACAGTAGCAGTCACAGTTACTCTCTGTACTCATCAGAAGAAAATCACCCTGACACAAACACCACCACCAAACACACACACACACTCACTGTCTTGCCATTTGTCAGCCGCCTCTCTGTACAGTATATTTCATCATGGCGAGGCAAGGCATTGCTAACACACCGAGCGAGTGCTTTCTCTTGTTCAGTGGCTCTCGCCGTCAAGGAGAGGAATTTTTTTTGCCTCTCCCCGTGACAGACTCAAGTGGTTCAATTTTACCCATGTTCAGAGGAAGTGAACTGCACAAAACCGTATTCCAGAGGCTATCAGGATCCTGCTAGACAGAGCCACAGCTGGTTCTGTAGAGCTGGGCTGGACCATGAAGGTGGATCATGGGATGGTTAAAGTGGAGAAAATCCCTCTGAGCCAGTTCAGGAAACACAGCAATTCACATGTGATTCACATGCTCAGATTTAAAACACTACCTCTCCACCAGAGCAAGTCTTTTACTGGATTTACTCTTCAGATCATACTTTTAATCTATTGGTCAGGTTGTCAAATGTAATGTGCCGCTCCAGTTCCCCTCTTGACTGAATATGCTGCTATGCCTTAACCGGCTCTATGCAACTTTAATTCTTAATGAGTTACATTTCATAAGTAGCCTATAACGCTGAAATGATGTAACAGATCAGTCTAACCCAAAGGAAAAGAATTTCAACAACATATTCCAAAATGTAAAACATCAGTATGGATTCAGCAGGAGACTGGAGATACTTTCATCCATGTTGTATCTTTGTCAAGTGAAAAAAAATAATCTTGCACACACAAATCTCAGCAACTCAGCGTAGAGGAAACGTACAAAACTATCACAGTCTCACCTGACTAACGACCCTGATCCACTGAGTCAACCTCAAAGAACAAACACAAACAGCGGCTGGCTAGTCAAACGCCTCTTGTCCCCAGTTGCACTTGAACACACCACCAAAACTATAGCCTGCAACCAGCTGCATCAAAACATTCAGTGTTGGGGGTTTTAAAACAGTGGACTGTAAAATTAGCAAATTCATACCCTGGATGCCTTGTTAAGTGGATTATCAAACATTTGACATGTTTCCTTAACACTAACTACTTTGAAATGTTTGCAATCATTTTCATCACTTGTTATTTTTTGTATCTATTCAGGCATTACTTTCTGTGCTCAAGAGAATTTCTTTCATTAAATATCTAATACAAAATGTAATAGACACTGTGTTAAGAACAATACTGCTTTACCTTTCTTTGACTCATAGAGTAAAGTTGCATTGTTGCCTTTGTCTCCACAGCAAAGAAGACGTGTGCTACCACAGACTTTGCCTGTAAGAATGGACAGTGTGTTCCTGCAAGGTGGCGCTGTGATGGAGAACCCGAGTGTGCAGACGGTTCGGATGAGGCTGATGCAATCTGCAGTAAGTAGCCGTACAGGCGAACAAACACTACCACTGACACACACTGCCACAAAGGCAAACATGCAAACACCGAGGGAAGGCCACACACACGGTCTGTTGGGTCAGCACGGACACACGTTTGACACGTCTCAAACGTGCTACCAGCTTCAAGTGTAAGTGTGTGTGTTTGTATGAGTGCGTGTTCATTCATGTGTTTCTAATGAAATGCAGATATACAAAAATATGTGAATTTTCTTAAACACATGACACACAAACACCAGCATGATGCTGTTGTTTTTTTCTTGTCTTTTAAAGTCATGTCATTTGTGTTTGAACATACATTTCCTTCGGCATAAAGAACTTCCAAGGTTGCTCGGTCTCATAGTTTGTCACATTTTGCTGCGCCAACCTTCTCTCTCTTGCACATTGCCTCAGAAAATTGCTTTCAGGTGCTTTTTGTCGGCCGCACCATCAGAGGCATCCATACGTGGTTAGATCAAGGCCATTGCGGACGGAATAGTGGACAAGATGCCTGCTTCTTTCACACTTTCTTCCATGCTTAGAATTAGAAATAATTACTCACCCCTGAATCCATCTTCGTTTCTAACAAAACAGAGCGTGACACAGGAAAAGCTTTTCCGTAAATTGCATGTTCAGTTGTTCAGTTATGCAGTGTATAATAAAAGCATTTTTGTGTTGTGTACAGATCCACATGTTGTTTCTTAAGCACTGATAGAACGTGTTTTGTCAGTTTATAGTACAGCTGCTGCCCATTCTGTAGCGCTAACAAGCGTTTGATGCAAATGCTGAATGTACATTTGACAGAGAAGTTTCTGTAACAATGCATCCAAAATAGCTAAAAACTACAATGACCTATGTCTCCTTAGCTGTGTCTTGGGTATTTATTAATGTTAGACAGAAAGAAACATATACAATACCTTGCACATAGTGAAACAATAGGCAGTGAAACATAACATCAGAAAAGTGCCTAGTTAATGTTTTAAATGAACTTATGTCACCGTTGGAAAAAGAACTACTGTGCATGAAGTAACGCACATGAGGGTCATTATCAGTGTAAAACTAGGAGACCATTTGTCCGGCACTGAAATAGTCAAAAACATCAGCACATGATTTGTAAAGCTCGTGTTCTCAGCATACACTAGTGTTATTGTGAAAAATGGAACAAAGCCTGTAAACAGACTTTACCTGTTATACTCTTATTGAAAAGACTGGCAGGTGGTGAGGTCGCTTGCTGCCGCGATTATGAAAAATGGAACACTGCCCACTGTGATTAATGGATTTTTAATCAGCAGAAGTAACCCACTATTCAAAGGTGGGGAACTAGAACCCAAAGAGGGGCGATGAGTGTGAGGTGAGGCGGGGAGGTAACACAGCGCGTGTGTTTGTATGCTTGGATTAGATCAAAGTTGGAGAGAGTGATGATGAGTCTGGAGAAGTGTGAGGTGCTAAGCAGCGTTAAAGGACTGATACTGCAAGTTTAAAAGGCTTAGAAAGATGAACAAGCTACATAATAGCTTTGCAAGTTTATGGTCGTTTGAACTTTTTTATTGTAGTCTGTTGAAGCTTCATGGTAAGATAGGGTTTACAGGAGATACCAGAATGGCTCGAGGAGAGTGGAGTCTTTGAAAAAGTTAGTCAATGACTGAGTGAGGAAACAGTTTCTTGGATGCTGATGACATCGGGTAAGGCCCGGGTGAGTTTCGCGAGAAATAAATTGAAGGATTTTGTGCCCCTAATATCAAAATAGCTGAAAGTACCAAACTATTTTGTGAAGATGATGCATTGTATTTCATCTTATAACCTGTATCTGTCCTAGCACCAAAAGACAGTTGGCAGAGTTTGGAAGTCCCCTCATTGGGAATCAGCAGAGTTGAATCTGGTCAGCTTTTAAGTCTGGAGGAGTGGAATCCAGACATACCATGAAACCTCAGAATGATTCACATATTAATCACCAGTGTTACATCCAAAGATAAGTAACAGAACAGAGCAGAACTACTAGAGGTCAGTCTTTCCACTTCTGTCTTATCACAAAACTTTCCATATGGCTGTAACTACAGGGCAGCTCCTATTTGCAATTTTTATTAAGATGATTTTCAAAGAGGTGATCAAAGAGCCCTTTGAAGATTCTCAAAGTAATAAGTCTGATTGGGATAGACGAAGGACATGTGTTGGGGTGTGTGTGTGTGTGTGTACGTGCACATGCCTATAAAGGTTAGGAGTGCGTGCGCCTGCATACAGTAAGCGTGTGTGTACAGCTAGAGTTAATGCTTGTCTTTAGTATTCTTCACAAGGTGAATCTGTAAGTAATTTCATCAGATTAGTGGACTTGTGGTTAAGTCTCATTATGTCTAATCAAGGTCAGACTCAGTGAGAGCTTCTCTAACTTTCTCAGACACATTGATCCTCATAACCGTGTGTGTGTGCTTTTGCATGTGTATCAGAACATCATCAGAACACAGTGTAGTGCATGTGCATTTGGTGACATTTTTTTTAAATCACTGGAGTTGTTAATGACAGTGATTAAGAGCACTGTGTAACACATGAGCCCATAATCCTCCAATAGGTGCTGTACTATTGAACAACTCCTAATGCCCTGAGCATCTGAATTTGTCATGTTTCTCCACTCATTTGATCAGGATTTTCCTTTGTTATTTACGTGTTGTCGTATCACCTAACCCAGCTATCACCACCACCTTGTCTCATCTCATTTGTATTTTTCCTTGTTTATACCGGAGGCATTTATCTTTCTCTCCTCTTTACTGTCCTCTTGGTCTTCCCTTCTGTATGACCTCCACTTTCTGATCTGAGTGCAGTTTGAGTAGTGCCTTTGATTAAATTGATTTCCCTGGGAGGGAATCGATGGGCTGATCCCAGAGACCTCTGGTCGACTGCTGATTAACTATGGACCTCCGATGACGCCTCTGAAACCGCACACACACACACACACACACCGGCTCCTCCAGAATGTCTGTAATTACACATCTGAAAATGAATGTGGGTCCAGAGGGTACACTGGAGAAAAGGCCCAATCAGATGAGTGGTGGCTGATGCATTAAAAGCAGTTGCGTGTCTGCACACAATGTTCTGCACAGATCTGAAGTGTAGACATCATCCCTCAGTAGAAGTTACGGCAGCATCATTAAGATTAATAAAGGTACCATAAAGCAACAAAACAGGCGAGAGTAATGTATTGATAAACAAGCCAACAACAAACTACAGCCCACATATTTGAACTGGACGTTGATTACTTGATTTATAATTTTCCACACTTGAAACCATTTCAAAGTTTAGTGAACTTGTCACTTTAACAAAGACCTGTTTATCATTTGTCATCTGTGTCCCTTGTCGCTTTGTTCAAGTATAGTATAAATTCTATTCACTTGTTATTGCAAACTTGGATATTTAGTGCAGGAACGGATCTTACAATTTAAGATTAGATAATTATCTTAAACATTTAGAATCAAAGGTCTTAAAAGCAGTAACATACACACAGGTCATCAATCACCAATTTTCACTTTCCACAGTTTTGCTCTCTTGTAATACAATAAACATCCTGATCCACATGATAATGGACGTGAAGCAAATGATTATTCATGAAAACTTCTTAAATACCCTCATTGTTGTTTCACCACTGAGTGGTTCAGTTTCTTTACTTCTTTACTACGAAGACAAACAATTACACACAAGTATCCATTTCCAAAGAAATGACTCATCATTGACTACCGTCAGGTCATCTGTATATTTTCACATAACTATTGAATTTACATTCGCTGTGGGGTGCTCATGTTTGTGATCTATGTACCAGGCATCAAAGCTTTGATTTTCTGGGGTCTAGACATTACAAAGTCAGCATCTCTTTTCTCTGAGTGGTATCAGCAAGATCCTGCAGTTTGACAATCAGCGCTGATTAGAGGAGCCGTGTAGTCTCTCTCAAGCATTATTTAAAGTGCATCTTTATGTGTCCACACTCTTTCGGCTCTGCTGCTGCATATCTACACTCCGGGGATTGAAGTGAGCCCTTCTCACCGCCCAAGTGTCTCTGTCTGTGTAGATAAAGGTTATTGAATTCACAACATCAGACACTCAGCCAACCTCACTCAGCCACATATTCGACCATCGTGTGTCACCCCCTCCCGCCAATCTGAGTGATGCTTCCAAAAATTTGGCATATAGAGAAAATTGTTCAAGAGTACTTAAGCTTTGTATTATTTGGAGGTTACGTAAGATATTTTATATTCATAACATAAAAGTCTTGTATCATCAGTGCAAGAAATCCAATCATTACTAGTCCACTCAGGCATATTTCATACTCTGATGAATGAAGACAAAGGCTGTGCTGAAAAGCCTCCAAACTCATCGTGAAACATAATGGGAGGAAAAAAGACAAACAGAAATGAGAATTTTGATAACTTTAGAAGTCAAGTAATCTCACGTCACACACCATGGTAGAGGAGCATATTGAGACAAGACCGAGAAAAGCAGTCTTACTATTCCCTTTTGGCGCTGCTATTATGATATGAATGCATTTTCATGTATTTGAAAGAAAAAAGGCCCATTTGGTTTTTTGATATGAGGGCCAGTATTAATTTCACTGATGTTGAAACTAATCTCTGTGTATAGGGCCTGAGCTCGTCACCTTCATTCTCTGAAAACAAACTTGTAACATAATAAGACAGAGTCGGAGTCACTAAATGTTATAAATATTGTATTACACCTTAATAAATGTTGAAATCTTTAGTACTGATCATTTGATTTAATCTTTTTACCAACTTACCCCACACCACACGGCAGTAAAACTACCATGATATCAAACTTTGCTGCTTATTTCATTCCATCTGATGAAACCGTTCATCTAAAGACACAAACTGTCAAAGCAGTGCCTTTCATCACAGCATGACTTCTCTCCCAGTTTTGTGCAGCCCTGATTTATAGAGTTCATATCGAGTCACTATACTGACTTATTCAACTTCTTTTTCATATGGTAATTAAAGAACTACTGAGGAGAAAACTGCAGCGACGATGGCCTTCGTACTGCTTAGTCAAACAGGTATTGCAACGTCTTTATTGTTGAGCCTCCTGAATGTTTATATAGGGAGAAGGAAGGCTGTGGTGTGTGTCAGTCAGGATTGCAGGATGTTGATGAGAGACACAATGACAATGTGTGTATTCTTTGACTTTGACTCAACACTCTCAAAGCTGCTTCCGGTTGTATGTTGTGCCTGTTGTGAAATTCATTTTAGATGCAAGGTTGCTAGCAATACTGCTATTTATGTCTCTGCTAACAGCGTGGCTGTCGGGATGTCAGTGCCAGTCCCCCACTATTGGATGGATATCCATTTTTGTTCACTAGAGAAGGATCCCTACTGACTTTGGCGATCCCCTGACACTTCATTTAGCGCCACAAGCAGGTTGTGTTTCACTTGTTAAGTGAAATATCTCAACAGCTGTACTTTGTGTTTAGTGTTAACTACCAAACGTCAGCATGCAAACACTGAGATGGTGTTAAAGAGGTTACACCTGTTTAAGTGTGTTAGTATTGTCATTGTGCACATTTTAGTATTCTGATTTTGGCATTTAGCTCAAAGCACCGCTGTGCTTAAATACAGCCCCACAAATATGTTAGCATGGCTGTAGACTTGTTACATTTACTTTGAGGAATAACAAAATATTGAATTGTAAAAGTGGCCGAAACATAGACTATTACTTATATATTTATTGATGTTGACCAGCTCTTTATGGCAATGTGGCCCCTTACACCTGTTGCATGGTAACTCCTATACAGATGTGTACATTTATATGAAAAACTGATTTGAAATAGTGTAAAATGTTAATTTAATCAATGAGAAATCTGATGTTTTCATTATCCAACAGTGGCCCGAGATATCAGTCTAACACCGCTGTGAAGCCCGCTGTCATTTGGTGACAATTAAAGTTGAAACTTTCACCTTCTTCCCCCTCCCCCTCCATCTCTCTCCATCGCAGCTGTCATCAGTTCCACCTGCTCCTGTGTACTGAGGTGGGGTTTTCCTTGTCCGTGTCTGCTGAGACAATAGGCAGGTCAGCATATTATAGCATGGAGGCAAGAGGCTGTGCTAGTTCATTATTTTGGTATGTGAACGGGGAAGGATCCAGAGAGTTGCATTGGTGGACGGCTTCAATTTCATGCTTGCTGCTTCATGGCAGCGGAAGCTCCAGGCGTAATTTCCCAGGTGGCCTCTCTCTCTCTCTCTCTCTCTCTCACGCACTCTCTCTCTCTCTCATGCACTCTCTTTCTTTACCTGTCTCTTATTCAATCCAGTCGAAAATCACTGACCCTGCCATCAAAAGACACATGTAGTAATGCAAACACATTCCAACAGATGCACACAACAATTCAAAAAGTGGCATGCTCCTATGTAGTGAATGTGTGTGTGACTCACAGAGTGCATGAGGTCACTCTGATCTTCTGCTTCAGTCAGAGTAGTCTACTTTGTCTCTAGCCTCTGTTGTCCTGAGCTGAATTCTACACATTGACGATACACACAACAACAGTTTCAGTCGGTTTCAGTGGCGACTTCGATCAGTGGATTCGATTTTATGTAGATGCATAAAAAAAGAAAATTCAAAATCATCTTGATAGCTAACAAGTCTCTCCTTTGATTGTCAGCTCTTGTTGTGAGTCATTGGCTCAACCACTCAGCCACAAGGCTCTGAGTCACTTCTTCTTTGATTGGCTGAGCATTACTATGACTGCATGCACTTCGAAATGCCTGCCGCTTTATCTTGTCATGGGCTCAATTATTGTACACTTCAGTTTTGAATTATACACTTACCTCTGGAGGTTGTGAAGGATTAACACTCAAAATATGCAGCTGGTTCATGTCCGTACACTGGGCCGTGCATTCTGTGGTTATGGTTTGGCATAATTTAGACACTAAAACTCCTTGGTTTAAATTTGACAAAACAACCTCACAATAGAGGTATTACATGGTCTTCATCAGCAGATGGAGTTTGCTCACTTGTCATGGAAATCGATATGCTTTGACCTTAGTAGCCGTTATTTCCTAGCAGTTTTAATACTTATTGAAATGAGCTTTCATGCTTTGTACGGTTAAGGTCAGAGAACGATCACAGTAGGGGATAAAACAAACCAACACTGTTTGGTAGGAGACGGGATGCAAACTGCGGTCTGTTATGTCGAAGTCACAAGCTTTAAACATCCAAATGTCCACCCGACCTCCTCTTTAACACTTTTAGAGGGATTATAACAACATTACAACTTCATATTGCCTTGCCCTACAAAGTAGCTTTTTGCTACTGAGAGAGAACCATCACTTGAATGCAAGAGGTAGCCGGTCAGCAAAATGTTAACACATTTAGTTTTAGGCATTTCCAGATGCATAGTTGTGTGTGTGTGTGTGTGTGTGTGTGTGTGTGTGTGTGTGTGTGTGTGTGTGTGTGTGTGTGTGTGTGTGTGTGTGCTTGTGAAATCTGGCTCATAAATAATTGAAGATACAGTACTGGCAGTGAGTTTAATGTCACCTTAGAAGTTGCTGGGAAAAAAATAACATTAAAGGTCATCTCTCTGTCTTTCTCTCTCTCTCTTCTCATATTGTACGCACTCGTGTGCATTGTTCTGCTTATCTTGCTTTATCTTGTGGCATCTCATTAACCACAAATGTCTTTACCTTGATTTATATCAGTAATAAGTGAAAGTGTATTGATCCCTTAAGGAAGATACAGAATAGCCACCCAACAACGACGTAGCATTTTAGCTGCTATATGATAGCCTTTCTGCAATAATAGAAGCCTGGCTTTCATTTGAGAGTACAGCTTATAACCGTCTCTTACCTCTCAAATGTCTTCTTTTTTTTATGGATCAAGTTTATATTTCATTAAAGAAGTGTTTCAGTCACATGCTGTTGAATTTCATTTATGAAATCCAAATGTTCTGCCATCAGAACATTTCCACTCCAGTGTTGTGGTTGTGCAGAGTTGAAACAGCTGTTTACATCAAACTTGTTTCCTTGTTTACACTGTACCGGGCAATCAAACAGCGAAAACCACCAACGCAGCAACAGCCACCGTGTGATTTTTTATTTCTGTTCGTCAATTCCATTCTTCCGTTCAATTAGTGACCCTTGCACTTGGCTGGTTACGATTGATTGGTGGTCAATATGTTTTTGCTCTCAGAGGACGTCTTGCGGAGCTGAAACAGCCTGATGGGATTGCTTTACCTTGTGTTTTGGCCGTGCATAATAACCCACAGACCCATGCATAATAACAATTATGTCTTCTTCATTTAGCAAGGGTGGGCAAAAAATTGCAGCTTTTGTTTTTTTGTTTTTTTTCATATTTCCACTCTTTTAAGGAAACCATACATTGTATCACAGATGTGACTCAGGAGATGGAACAGGGGCAATAAATGACATCTTCATTAGGTCAAATGGCAGGCTTAGAGTAAGCAACAAAAAGTCAGCCAGACAGGCAAACAGATCCAGTACTGTAGGCAAAGGCAGGGAGAAAGTAGTACAAAGGCAGCAGAAGAGGTACAGTCAGAGATTAATCATATGAAATCACATTCATTGTGCTGGTCCAACATAAATGAACAGGTGCTGAGAGATAAATACCTGCATGGATGACATTGTTGGCAGCAGGCATCAGTATAAAGCTTCCCTTTTTGCCTAAGCACAATTGATAAACAGAATATAAAAAATATGATACATGTAGTAATTCTTTACGGATTATATCCATAGAGACATGTAACGTCAAACTGTGGAGGTGTTGTTTTTAAACGCGCTCTGTGGTTTTCCACATTTTCCTTTTGACTCAAACTAATTGTGCAGGAAATTGTTTTGTCAGACTGAATCAAGATTCTGATCTTTTTGAGGCCACTAAACTTGCTAAAACGTTTAATTTATCCGAGCCCTTTTCTTACACTGCACTGACTTTGAAAGGCAACTTTACACAGCCAGTAGCTGTCTCATAATATTAGAAAAGACCATTCAGAAGCCTTTATTAGCTCTCCTAGTAATTTGGTGGCCTGTTTTAATCTTCATGCCCCTGCCTTTGTGCCCCGACCCACACTTTGAATAAACTGCCAAGGAGGAAATAAGCT
Organism: Nannoperca obscura; assembly: GCA_036024295.1. Lineage (NCBI taxonomy): Eukaryota > Metazoa > Chordata > Actinopteri > Centrarchiformes > Percichthyidae > Nannoperca > Nannoperca obscura. The sequence continues at coordinate 28,537 of JAVQJL010040930.1, forward strand.
CAGAGTTCGTCGGTCAAGTTCAGCCCCACACTCTATACATATGAAAATACTCTCCTTCTCTCTCTCGTTCCTTTTCTTTGCCTCCCTCTCCCGCAGCCTCTCATTAGTTGAGACATGGCACTAGCCACTGGCGGTATTTTTAATGCCCAATGTGTCGTCTACTAAACAACCATTAAGAGGGCCCTGTTGGAAGAAAGTGGCAATTTCCTATGAAAGCGCTGGTGTCGCGCTGTATTTCTCCCCCCCACCCCGGCACTGACAGACCCACAGTCTAGACCGCGCTAATGGTTCCACATTTAACAAGCCCCTTCTTCTCCTTCACACAGCCTTGAGAGAGTGAGAGATACAGAGAGAGAGAGAGAGAGAGAGAGAGAGTGCAGCTAAATCAGTTTAACATTGCAGCAGCATCTACTTCAGACCCTCTGGAAAAATCTAATTGTGCCAGCTAAGGAACACATGAGAAATGTCAGACTCTATAGGAATGTTTCCATCCACCTGTGTTTATGCACATTTTCATTTTAGTGGAAATGCCAAACATTGACAAATTAGTGAAAATATAAAAAAAACCCTGCTACCTGCTTTGGCCTTTTCTATTTAAGACAAGGTATTTGCGTCATGTTGCCACTCACTGTTACATGCCAGACAGAAAGCCCACAAATAAAGAATTAAAAGAACTTGGTTGTCACGGGTGTATGTAACCGCAGTGTCGTCACTTCACGTCCATCAAAACACCACAAGGTACTCGTGGATTCATTCATTCAGATGAATTCATTCATTCATGCTGATTCATGTTTCAGAATTTCAGAAATTAAAATAAACCTGCACAATATTTAATGGCAACATAATTTCTGTCTGCTCTCTAAGAATCTTTCAACTTTGGACTTCTGACTCTTTCAGTATCGTCACGTTTAGTTCCCTGTGTTTTTTTCTAATGTTACATGGCTTTTATTTTCCTCTCTCCTTGTTTTGTTGCCGTCTCACTACTTTCTCCTTTAGCTGCACCTGCTCTCTCCGATCATTTTCTTTCTCTCCTTTCCCTTGACTTTGATCCTTCTCTCTGCATAATGCCCCCCCCCCCCTCCATCGGGGCTGCAATAATAAGAGATCAGCGTTCCAATGAAAGCCACTAATCAACACTAACCTTCATTTAAAATGTAATCTGATATTAACCACATACGCCCTTTGCGTAAATTGGATTTCAGATCTGAAGGACAATGGGGAGGTGGAGTTGGCACTACAGCAACATTCAAGGCAAGATGTAGCAGGACTGCCTTGGTCAAGTCCAAACTCATCATTTACATTCATCGCTAAGGGGTCAACCAACTACAACGAACTAAAGAATCAAAAAGTACAGTGAAATGTTTGAACATGGACATTGTTATAACAACCCTTTTCTTTGGAGACACCCCTGAATATTTAAAACCTGTTTTTATAGTTTAGGTAAATTAGCAACTGCCCCACCCTCAAACTGTGCACTTGCACCTGCAGGGGGTAATTGCACATGAATGACAACATGGATTTTGCCTTATTTCTACATAATATTAGAGGGGCGAACCACTGAAAATACAAAAAACATTTTATGATTATTTTTATTGTGAATTAATTTTATTAAATGCTCATTATCATTATCATTATCATCATTATCATAATCATTTAGTGTCTGAAAACTTCACAAGAGTCCAAGATGGCATCTTCACATATCTTGTTTTGTTTGTCTAAAAGTCCAAAAGCCAAAGATTTTTAGTTTGGAATAATATATGACAAAGAAAGCAGTCCTGTCATATGAGAAGCTGGAACCAGAGACCGGGTGGTTTAAAAAAATATATTTTTGGTAATTTATTAAGCAAAGGTAGTGAAAAAATCATGCCATTATGATCAAATAAGTGATTATTTTTCTGCTGACTGACTAATAATTGAATCAACTCATTGTTTCAGCTCTAATGTATATGAAACATTGCTTAACAATTTAGAATTTTTATGCAACTCGCTGTTGCCTGAACAGAAGTTAGCTACAGTAAAATCAGCAGGTAATGGTCAGGGAAAGAAATAAACAGAACGTATCTGCACTTCAGTTACTGCATGTCACTAATGGGCACGCACATATACACACGTACCATTATGCCCCTAAAATTACCTTAACAAGCAAGTGAAAATAAGACCACCACTTGGAATGAGGTTAATGAGCGTCACCACGACAATATGACCCATCGCAACCGATCAAACCATTAGACTTGCAAAGTCCTTACAATCCGAATAATTGGCTGATCCATACATCTCTGGTCTTGTATAAATCATTGATGCATATGAGCTCTCTGTGAGTTTAAGGCTCCCCTGCCTCCCGTCCTTTGTCTACTCCAGTCTTTTTTTTATAAAGGTTAAAGCTCTAAAAGAAAAGCATTTCATCCATAATGAATGCAATGCAATTCCTGAAAGAGATTAACTGTACACCAGCTACAAGCCCTCCACTCGTTTGAATGAAATTGCAGACAGTGAAATTAGAGCAATATATTTATTTTGGACTACTTCTCCAGATCTCTGCGGCTCTGTGCTAAGATGCCATCCAGCACAAATCTCTAAATGGATTACAGCATAGCCTGGGTAGATTTGCAGAGCATAATTTTATGTTTTATGTGTTTTTTGTTTGTGTAGTCGTGTGCATGTTAACGTGTTCAATAACCAAATAAGTGAGAGTACAAATGAGAATTGTATGTCTACTGCGTGTGCATTTGTGGGCCCTCAGGTCACAAGAAGACCCAGTTTGATCCGATTCCAACCCAATACCCCTGTGTCTCTGCAGTATCTTCCCCTAATTGCATTGGTCTCAATTTGTCTCTGCATTGATATTCTCCATTCTGTGACCAATATCTGACCCCACCTCCCCCTCTGACATCTCACTCTTATTTCCTTTTTCTGCGCTGCTTGATTTCCCACGTCTTTCCCATCTATCTCCACCCTCTATACATCTTTTTCTTTTGTTTCATTTATTGTCCTGAATCCAAATTAATCCAGGTGACTGAAGCTAAAAATAAAGACACGAGACTGAGACGCACAAGGCATTAGTTGGGATACATTAAACTGTCTGAAGTTAAATGGCTAGAATTTTATATGGTGTCTATATAAGCAGATTGAGTCACCAGGCTGCCCCAGTACATGGCTTTGTATTGATTCAAGGGATGCCTTGGCCCTGTTTTTTACTGCAGAGTAGCCAAGCAATTAAAGTTTACTGTTCTCAAGCAGACACTCACCAATTTATGGTGCAACCTCATGGCTGAAACTTGAGTTTAATTATCCTATTTCACAGATGATCAGTGGCTTAATTGATGATGTGTCAAACACACGCAAGTTCGATGTTCTCATTCTTTTAATTCATACTCATTATTTGTCATTTCTGGTACTGATGATGTTCATGTTCTGTACTACCATAAAGTGTGTAGAGATATTCTCACAAGTTGATAGTTAATAAAGACAAAAATAAGTTATTTGACAAAAGAAAGTAGCTGTTTTTCTATATACTTGTTATGCAACTATAACTGCCTTGAATGTGGTATGCATTTTTGAAGTTCATGTAAAGCCAATTGGTATCAGCAGTGCAGAGTATTTGGGAATTCATAATATTCCATTGATGTGTTGAGGCATGTTTCTCAGGTGTTTGCATTAAAATATTTGAAAGCATGGTACTTGTTCAGTCAGTGCTGCGTGGTCTAAGGTGCAGGGGAATTCAGTGTACCTTTTTAAGCATTTTAAATTCATGCAGCTGTACTAGTGCCAGAACAGGGTTAATCACCCCTAAGCATCCGTTCCTCCCCTTTCAACATATTATCACATACACTCCTTTGTTGTTGTCTCACTGTGACAAGACAGTCACTTAAGAATGCCTTATATTACCTCCCGGCCTCATACACTGACACCTCCATAATAAATAAATGATCTTAGCATTAGCCTGTGAGGCTACAAGAAGTCTAAATCAATCACCTGAGGGGCTAGCTTTGATGCTAGGCAGGCAGTTAGGGAGTGGATGTGGTGCTGTGCTACAATGCTCCAATCCCCTCCCTCCTTGTGAAGAGAAATTAAGAAGGTAGTTAATCAAAGGTTCATTAGCATATGGCGCCTTGCTCAGTCCACCCCTATGCCCTGCTCATAATAGACACTTGGGCAAGCCATGTGAGGAGAATAACAAGCCTGTACCATTTCTGGTTGTGGACTGCATCGTCCCTTATGTGCCAAATTAATTTTCTGACCCCAGGACCAGCAAAACCTATTTAAAATCTACTGCACATTTTCCATCTTACTAAGAACAAGAATCAAAATACTTATTTTGAAGGACAGAATTTGTTTGCTCAAACTAAAATCCCACAAAAGATGTACTTTATATATGCACAGGGACAGCCTGCTCAAGTCCTCAACTACATGAAACGAGTTTATAATATATCATATATTTATATTTTTATACATATATTTCCCATAGCCAGTGCAATTTCAGCTTGTGCCACTTCACGTAGACTTTGCAATGTATGAGCAGATCTTCTGCTCATTTATATTTATTGGATCTGGTTTGCAACAAATAGCGATTGCATGTCACCATATGCTGTATCAGAGGCAAGCAAGCAGCATGCATGTTAGAGAAACCTGATCTGCCTAAATGCTGCTCTATTTAACAGAACAAAAAAATCCATAAAAAGAATGTGTGTATCCCATCTTATCCCCTGCAACTATCTAATGCAGTGTCATACTGAGAAAACAGCCTCACATGCTGACAGGCAAATTACTGCTATCCTAGGGCAACTTTGAAATAAATGTTATAGTAGGTTACCTCATAATTAAAAGGGCACTGCATCTATTGAGGTTCATATATGCCTGTATGGTCACAGAAATGTAAGTTGAAGGAAAGGATCTGACCTTGTGTTGTGTTTGTTTATCTGTCGGTTTTACCTCGATGGATACCTGGATATATTCACTGACCGCAAGCGCTTGTTTTGACCCTGTTTCACATTCATTCGATAATGCACACACCCACCTGGGAGCTGACGTGTCCAACCCTCATCTCTTATTCCTCGCCACCAAGCTGCTCCACTGGAGCATGGTTAGCATCAGTTCCTCCGCTGTTATTCCCTGTAGGCCTTGGCAGTGAGCAAGCTAGCTGGCTGCTAATAGCCCAGTGTTTGTCTCCGTGCTGCAGGAGTTATAGCCCATGAAATATTCATTCAACACAAACTCTAAAGAATAGTGAAATCAGTTAAACGCCGTTGACTGGCAGCTGAGAAAGGGTTTTATTTTAAGTAGTTCTAGTTATGTGTGTATACATGCCCGCCTCCATGAACATGTGCATACATTTGCGTTTACAATGTACTTGTATAAGTGTGTGGAAGAAGTTGTATCTGTATATTTTCTAAAGATCATAGTCAGCAATATCTCAGCGAGCACAGACGCGTCCCCAGCTTAATGTCGATAAGTCCATCAGTGCTCCACGGTGCCTGCTCTGCCGCTGGATACACCTGTCAGCATTTAGTGAGAGCGGAACAAAGAGAGAGGGCAAATCAAAGCACTGACTTTCAAAAGTCTGGGAAAAGTACTTTGACTGCAACTTCATTATCAACATCATCACCATCTGGACTGGCAAAGTCAGACCGCAACAACCTTGATCAAACAAATACTTTGAGATGATTATTTATTTTATTCGATTTTGATTAGATTCTGGTGCCACATTTGTATAACAGTGGGGCTTAAATGTGATTTTTTTTTATTTATTATGAGTTTATGTGATCTAGAAGTGCAGACAAATGAGATTGTCTTTCTTTAGTTGTGATGGGTTTTAGTTGTGATGGGTGTTGTCTTGTTGGCTGTTGATGATCATGCTAATTACATCCATGTTCTACCACTTCTGTTGATTCCAAACAAGTTGCTCTTGCTTTTGTAGGCAAACACATCTCTTAGTTTACACATTCTAATTTTCTCTGCAATACTCTGGCTGACTGAAGCAGCAAATAGAAAGGCCTTCTATAGACTGTATTCATGTATGGGTAGAAGTGCTATTGTATTATATAAAAGGCCAATGGAGACCAGCTGTGCAGATGTTTTAATTATTACTTAAGTGTATAATAAAAGGACATTCCAAATGTCCTTTTCATGTAGTGAACAGTATTACCCTTGGGATGAAAATCATCTAATTGATTTTGTCATAATCAATGTCAGTGGAGCTCTTTGTTGTTCTTGCTCGTCTGTATTCAGTCATTTCATTGGCAGCTGATCCATGACTCCACCCACGCTCGACTCCTAGGGCCTGAAATGGTCAGTCATATGGTCAAACATATTACATCCTTTTAACTCAGCTGTCAGTCAGACACTTAGTGGACTGAACCCCGGGGGGTGGAGGTATTTCTGTGTGCGAGTTCGTATTTGAATGAGAAAGTCTCCGACAGCTGCCCTGGGACTCTGCTGACCCACACAAACATACACACTTAGAATAGGTAAATAATAAGAAACATGAGACAAGTATTGTGTGCTTTTTATATATATATAAACACACACACACACACACATACAGTGTCTCTTTAATTGATTAGAACAGTAAGCCAGATGTCCGATACTTCACTGGCCACCTTCCTCACGTTAACATAACCTGCAGCCTCCTACCATTGATATTTATATTCACAGCATGGTATTAACCAGAAGAGCCGGACAGTGCTGATAGGATGCTCCCTCGTTCACTCTCTTAAAGGGGATTTGCAGGAGGCTTTTATAATCCTAATATATGGGAGACACTTTGAAGAGATGCTCTCACAAGAACCCGATATTCAGTAGGAGGAATATTGATACCGGTGAGGTGAGGGAGGGGTCACTCAAAAGATTAACACCAGCAAAGCACAGAAGAGAGGAATCCAAACCCCAAAACTGTCCAGTTTCATAGAAAAACTAAATGCAAGTAGCCACTTTTTCAATAGTGTAGAACCTGGCAACGCAGCCTGCACAGTTGGAGAAAATCCTGCCAACTGCCGGCAAGGCTTCCAGCGTCCCTCCATGAGGGGCAGTGTTTGAATGGCAGCAATTTATTCAGTACTGTTACAAATAGAAATGAAAAGAAAGAAATACGAGGGGAATAAAATAGAGTATTAGACTGAAATGGGCAAATCCCATAGGTGCTATTGATCTGTGGCTGCAACACACACACACACACACACACACACACACACACACACACATAAACACTCAGGCTGGTTGCCAAGAAGCTTTCTGGTGGTCAAATATGTATAATTGAGAGAGTTGAATTTGACACAGCGCTGTAATGTAATCTGGGACTAGAGTCCCTATGGTGTTAGAGTGTGTGTATGTGTGTGAGAGATTGGAGAGGGAGGCAGGAGGGTGAGGGAGTGTAGTGGGTTGCAGAAAGAAGGGACAGGGATTTGCTGTGGGGTCTAAATTTGATGTATTGGGCGGCAGTATTTTTCCTCCCTGTACCACCCCCACGGGTTACACATGTAGGAACAATGGCCTTCTCTACTGTAATGGGCTTTTACCAAGAGGGACCACTTTCTCACTCACACACTGTGTGTGTGTAAATAACTTACACTGATATACACTCAAAAACAAGCTTTCACATAAATAAAACACAGCACTGTATAAAGGATATGTGGTCCATGTTTACATTGCATTTGTGTGTGCTGAAGTTGATTAATTGTTTAGAACAATTTTATTAACTTATTGATTGACTCATTTGTCAAGCAATAATGGCAAATCCACTGTTTCCAACTTTTTGAATAGGAGCATTTGCTGGTTTTATGTCACTGTATTCTGAAACTTCATCAGTTGGAGGTTAGTCAGTCAAACCAAATAGGTTTGAAGGTGCCACATTGTGCTCTTGTGTACATTTCCCCATTTTGTTGTTGTTGTTGTTGTTTTTGGTTTTTTATTGTTTTGTCTAACAATTAATAAATGAATCAAAATTATATTTTAATTGGTAGATTAATCTATGATGAAAATAAGCAGCCCTAGTATGTACAGAACTGTGAGTACAAACAACGTACTTGTGTGTTTCATGATTGAGTTTAGTGTGCTTTCTTGTCTGTGTGTTAGATGTTGTTTTTGGTTTCTTGTACTGTGTGTGTGTGTGTGTGTGCACGTGTGTCTGTGCGTGCGTGCGTGCGTGTGTCTGTGTGTGTGTGTGTGTGTGTGTGTGTGTGTGTGTGCGCGCGTGCGTATTGTCCTGGCTTTGTGTCGGCCTGACAGTCTTCCTGCATCTTTGTTCCTCTGTCACTGTGTGTCTAGTTTAATTGCAGGCCTTTGAGGGGGAATCGATTTGAGCAACAAGATAACTAAGTTATCAAACTGTTTCATTGACTGGCTGTCCTTTCTCTCTCTCTATTTTCCGCCTCCTCCCTGTTTCTTCTCTCATTTTACTCTCCCTGTCTTGGTTCTCGATCCCTGTTTGCTCTCTTCAATCCAACTTTCCCCCAACTATCTCATCTGCTGTCCATTTTCCTTCCCCTTCCCTGTCACCCTCTCTCCCTTGCTGTTTTTTTTTACCTCCACCCCTTCACAACAGGCCGACAGACCTGTCCACCAGAGAAGTTTGATTGCGGAGGGGCTGCCAGCAAATGTGTTTCGTTGTCATGGCGATGCGACGGCGAAAGGGACTGTGAGAACGGGGCAGATGAGGACCAGTGTGCTGCAGGTAAGGTTGTGGTGGGATGGATGGTGGCAGGAAAAAAGGATTGAACAGTATCTACTTTGAACTTCATTTGATCAGAAAGTCTGAAAAGCCTTAAACTAAATGCTTTACATTAGAGCTGCAGAGCATAACTGCCTTTCTTTTATTTGAAGGACTTCATTACCCAGAAATAATTTGACATGACTGCTCTCCTGTACAATTGTTTTGCAGTAGGTTAAATTATCATTAGTGAATTAATTGTTCTCAGTGCTCATTTGCCTCTATTTGATTACTACATGTGCTCTCTTTGATTAATTCAGAGTACAAATAGTATGATCTGCAGAAGTTGTATTTTCCTGCCTGCTCAACTGAAGCTATTTTTCAGGTGATAAAATGATGTGAAAATGAAATTTAGAAGGGTGTATAAAGTATTTTGAAGTGCACATAGCACTGAATAACATACTTGTCTCTTTTGCAAACTGAAGACCCTGCAAACTATTTAACTGTAAAAAGGATGACAATTTTTAAGGAACAGCAGAGGTGAGCAGATAATTAATGATAACAAAGGCAGAACACGGAAAATTGTGATGTCAGAGCTGAGCAGAAAAATAACTTGAAATGAAATATCCCATATGATAATATTTCTAGAAATGTGGTATTAGGCACCTCTTGTTTCAGTAATGCAGCGTTGCACGGTGTGTGTTTTGACAAGGTTTCTTTCATACCCTGGGGTGATGATCAATCCTAAGTTGAGATCTAAAAGAATACCTTAAAAGATGTCAAAACTAGGGATATGTGGCTTTTACCGAATATGAGGTAAGCATAGCTGTTTTCTGTATGCTTTCCAGGCGGCCACGTGGGTTGTTGCATGTTTTAAGATTCAGTTAAAATCTCGTCCAAAGTGCAGCCAGGGGTATTTCTGACTCATTGTCACAGCTGCCAAAAAAGTCTAATGTTTCATCTTTTCATTTATTTATATATATATATATATATTCTGTGTTATGTGTCTAGAGATGTCAAACATGATCTGTTTTTTCCTCCCTGCAATCTTGGCCTTGTTCTTCGCTGTTGCTCGATGATCTGAAAATGGGGGAAAACAGGTCACTCTGCAGCCTGGGAGAGTTGGGCCAGTGGTGCTTTACAGAAGGGAAACCATCTTCTTTACACCAGTTTGACATATGTTTACATATATGGGCATTCAAAAATACACTCACACCCAGGCAAACACAGTCTGATGCATACATTATTGCGTCATGCACAGTGTGCAGAGGGCGTGGCACACAGTAGTGTGTATGGTACCCCAACCATGTACACACACAAAGGTAGAGCTCACACACACACTAACTCATAATTACTCAGTCACTGAGTAGCAAGCATGTCTGAATAAAAACAAAAACAAGTATACCCAGATTCATGATGAAAAATGCAGTGTACTTTCCAGGTAATCAAAATATTTCAACCAAATTGCTGTCTTTTACTACGGAAGTACCACACAACATGTTTCTCTCTTGGTTTCTGTCATTCTTTAAGATTGGATGTCATATGTCAGTGCTGGATATCTCAAATGCTCCTACACAAGGCTTAGCTGGCTTTATAAAAAAATCTATGGAAAGTATTTATGAACAAATCACTGACACACACACACACACAAACGCACACTTCTGCAACACCCTATACACATACGCTCACATCACATTATCTAGCCTACATTCTCACAGCCAGCTTCAAAGCTGTAAAAAATGCATTGATTTTCAGCAGCATAAACATCTGGCCTTCAGGATTATTGATTTTCTACCTGTGACACACACACATGCACGCACTGCATTTTTCTTAAAGAATACAGATTGCATGGAATATTTTCCCATTACTAAACCTGTGTTCTGTTAGATAGAAAAATAAACAACTTTAAATGTATATGTACAGACAATTTCAGAATTCCTGTATGAACATCTGTATGTGGGTGACTTTCAGACTGACAGAGTAATTACATTCTTGTGGACTGAAGGTGAAGTCATTCTGGCCAGTTGATGTTGTAATGGAAAGCAGAGAGTGAATGTAGCAGGGAAGGGTGCTTGTAAGAATAGGACTTCAAGGTGCATCAGTTGCCATAATGTTGCCATCTCCCTATCAGTCACTGTGACATTCATACATTCTCATGCTGAAAGGGATGCACAGATGCATGTATGCACCCTGGACGGACACACACATGCATGTATAATTAAGGACACACACACACACACACTGTAAGAACACTTCTGAATACTGTTAAATTATCTGTCTGTTCTTATGTGCACAACCAAAGATGTGTAAAATAGAAAGTTGAAAGTTAATGAAATTTCCCGATTCCAGAGGCAATTAATTAATTAGAATTTTGAGTTGTGCAAGCTCATCACTTTGAATACCCTGGGGCGTAGCAGAGTGATCTAACAACAACTAGCTAACACCCACATGCATTTTAAATACTTTTTTAAAGATATTACTGTAACAAGTATCAGAAGCTTGCCACATTAGTCGCAGGGATGCATTGTAAATACATTTCATGCCCACTCTACGCTTTCATTTCTGCTTTATTTCCATTGAGGCATCCTGTGTTTTGCAGCATTGTGGGTTTAACCTCATTGTCAGTCTCCTCTTTTTCATAATTTCCTCACTTCCATCAATCATCTCACCCTCTTGTCTCTTTTTCTTTTCACTTTCTTTATCTCTCTGTCATACGTTGGGATTTGATCCAACATTTTTTGTCAGTGAGCCATTATTTTTAATTCTATCTAAATATAAGAGGAGCATGTCTCAGAAACAGTTATGCGTTATTGGAAACAAGATAGATAGAAAATAGAAATAAATAATGCAGGTTTGGCACAATCGTCAACATGTCAAAAGCTGTGAAATCTTAGTGCTGGTGTACACAATATTTTGACAGAAATTCACAAAATACGATCAACTTTACAACTGTGGAGCACCAACAGGCCGCCCGATAATAAGCTCTTTAAGGTTTCCACTTTTGATAATATAAATGTTTTTGACATTCTTAAAGCTTGTTATAGCATTTGCATCAACCCAACTGATGCAAACACATGAAATGTACAATTTATATCCATGTTCATACATTTCAGAAGTTGTGTTTAAATTGTCATGGCAGGCGGATAGAAACGTGTCTTCACTCCCCTTTGTCTCTTCATATTCGCACACCTCCCTCTGCTGCTGGTCGCCGCTTTCTCCGAATGTTTCTCCCTGTCTCTCTCATTCATCTGCTAGTTCAGGCTGCTAGTACACAGAGTCATCACATTAGGGAGTTTGTGGCCACGACCTGATGACGATTTAGTCGTGTAGTCCGATCTGTCTTTGTTCACATACCATCTTTGTCTCTCTGAAGTGCAGTATAAACTGTCTAAAAACAAGAGTTCTTTCTCTCTCTGCAGTTTTTGATTCTCTTTTAATTCCTGCCTATCAACTCAGAGGGCAATCAGACACCACATGTTCTTCCCATTGCCTTTCATCTGTCTGACCCGCGTGAGCCTCGATCCCTCATCGCAGTGGAATATAAAATTGTTAATACAGCTGTGAAATATTTCATAGGGGTCTTGATGATAATTGATTTCCTGCCTGATGCTTTGAGTGTGTGCGTGCGTGGGAGTCATGCTGTTATAATAACCTGTAGAGCTTCAGCTTTTGATCTATCATTTAAAGATGAAGGTGGTGCCGATGACTATTAAGTTCATCTGTTCGTCCATGGAAAAAGATTTGTGTTACCTGAGTTTCAAAGGCCACACAATGGATCCATTAACATTAAGTGCATTTTCAGTAAGCTGTAGACATGTCACAAAAAAAGTGTGCAAATACGTAAACTTTTTACTGTCCAAAGGCGTATTCATATTAGGAAAACAAGGGTCTTGTGCTGCACGTTTCACATTGGTCAGTGCTGTATTTACCACTATGAAACTCCCAGTTGTGCTGTACCAAACTGCAAATTAGAGTAGCTTCAAATGGAAGCTCTGGTATTTTTAAACCTGGGCCCTATTTCTTTTTATAAATGTTGTGGTCTAAATGACTAATACTTACCAAAAGTTTTGTTATTGGTCCAATAGATCGGAAATTGCCACTGACAGGCTCAGATTGTTATTCTAAGTGTCTGACATTGCTGGAGCTCATACAAAGGAGAAGAATAATACAAATGTTTCTAAATGAGAAACAAACATTTCATCACCGCGTTATAAACAAGATGATAAATCAGGTGTATCAGTCTACCTTCTTCCTCTGCATCTATTAAAAAAAAAGACGTATAAAGATAAATCAGACACTCAGCTTGGGTAGCATGAAAACTAATCACGACGTTGCAACATTTATCATTCCTGGAAAATTCATTTATTCTTGATGTTTTCCACAGAAATAACACTGTATGCACAGATAACAAAGCACAGCCTCGTGACAAAGCAGTCTGATCAGCAGTTGGGAGTAGAATACTGAAGGAACTCTGCCAGACTGGCTTTCTGGTAGTGCCAACATTTTTGCAACACACGCCACCATTCAGGGTGATCAGAAACAGGCAACATACAATACAATACAACAGAAATAATTGGGAGGGGGGGTTGTTGGGAAGCTTGTGTGTTCTGTGCTAAATTGGTTTAATGGTGGCATGCTAATGACTGTTTTTATAAACCATATTAAAACTTGAATGATCCCTCCGCAGTGTACAATGTGTGTATACAGTACTACGCCACCCACCAATACATATTCACTCAAAATTCCTTTTTGAAATCTGCTACTTTCACCCCGACCCCCTTCAAACCCACCCCTTCATCCTCCCCACCACCCTCTTCCTCCACCTCTGATCTCCTCTGCACTCTCACCATCCCTCCCTCCCGCGGCAACTACAATTGGAGTACAGCTAACGTTAATTAGGGCTGCTAATTGAGCATATCCAAATGTTGAATAAAACATGGATCCGGGAAGTGAGGTTCTTTATTACGTTTAGAGGAGGCCTCCGAAGAAAGTTTATGAGCCTTTAATTTATGCTAATGTGAAATCACATTCGTTTAGGTGCACAGATGCTGCTAGCTGTGTGTTTGCATGCTTCAGGTTGTGTAGGTACATTTTTTATGTTTGAATAAAGACATGCCTACATGAATGATGGCCTCCCTTTTGTTTGCTGAATACAAATTTTAGATAAAAATTTAAAGCAAAACATAAATGAAAAGTGTTCTTTACCTGCTTGCCTCTTCACTTTTAAGTTGAACGTCATTTGTTGTTGTTGTTTTTCCACAAACGGCGCAAAAAGAAAGTAGAATTTTGCATCACTGATCTGTTTATAGGTTTTTTGTGTCTTTCCTGCCCGCTCACTGCCTGCTCTCCTTCTCTCTCACTCTTTATATGTGTGGTAACCCGGCGCTCGCAGTGGCTTATCTGTATCACAGTCAGGCAGGCTATTTCTGATCCTTAGAGAGCTATCATGCTTTTATTTATATATATATGACGGAGTTACCTTTAGCACCTACATCACCTACTGTCTTACTGGGACCTAATGATAAACATCCTGTACATATGTCCCGTTGAGTCTGTGGACCGACAGATTAAAGCTGAAGGACACTCTTACTGTGTATTATTCTAAAGTAGTGCAATCAACCACCTTCATTTTACAATACTATATTTGCTGTAACTAACATTTCTTAACAAATCTGTGCTTTCTAATATTGATCTTTGATTTGCTGCACTGGTAGCAGGGACGGCAAGGGGGGGGCCACCAACACAGAGACAGGCCGACAGAGACAGATGGACAGAGAGAAAGACAGTAGTCAGAGAGGCTCCTCCAGGCCCCTGGGGACCTGTTGCTCTTTTCACATCAGCCCGTGCTGCTGTGTTACATTACAGCAAGCTGTTGTTGGATCGATGCCCGCCAGGGATATGTTAGTTGGTGTTTTATAGCAGGGCAGAGAGGGGTGGAGGATAGGGAAACTGTGTGTGTGTGCATGTGTGTCCGCAGTAGGAAGTAGAAGGTAGAGTGGCACTTGTTAATACGTGAAGATACAAGTTTGTTGTGTTGTCTACAGGGAGGAAACATCCAAAGTGAAACACAGTGAGATGTAGAACCATGCACAAGAAAATGCATATATATAAATATATATAAACGTGTACAGCTGCATATCCCTACACACACGCAATATTTAACTTCTTTAGTCCAGCTCGCTGTAGGCTACAGTAAATGTAACCTCTATTCCATTCCGTCATATTTCTACTAGAAAAGGTGGCTGCATAGACAGAGTGGTAGCCTCTTGTCTTGTGGTTGTCTTACCATTACATTCCCCTTCATTTATAATTCTTTGACTGCGCTCACTGTGTGCGTAGGTGTAATGTAATGGAGCGCCAGCACACAAACAGGCTCACTGTGCACCCAGAGGCGTTTGCACTTGCTTCAGACGCAGGCAGAACGGTTTCTTCCAACGATACACACACACACACACACTCAAACACTAACAGATACTCTCTCAGAATCACATGGAGATGACAGGGAAGCCTGCTTGTCTGAAAATTGACCAAAGTGAAACCACAGCTTTGCTCAGAAGGTGATGCAACAAAAGGTTAAGTCAGAGAGGAATAATCTTTTAATTGTGCTACTTCCCCAGCCAGTAACCTGTCACCCAGTCCACTTCTATCAAGTGAGTGTTTTTATAACGATTGTTTTTTTTCCATCAGCCTCTCTGAACAGATGAGAATCAGGT
Source organism: Nannoperca obscura (assembly GCA_036024295.1). Lineage (NCBI taxonomy): Eukaryota > Metazoa > Chordata > Actinopteri > Centrarchiformes > Percichthyidae > Nannoperca > Nannoperca obscura. The sequence goes on from JAVQJL010040930.1 coordinate 43,891, forward strand.
GTTGTATTTCTGTCCATATTGTGACCTCATTGGCTACTAGCCGCTAGTTACTGTATGAAAGCTACTAGCTACTATCTAGTAAAGCTAATGTGCTAGCCAGTTTACTGCACTTGCCATTAAAATGTGGCCACCTTGTCATTTCTAGCAAATAGTTACTTTGTCAACAACACCTCCCATTAGAGGTTTATAGTGTGCCTTAGAAAAGTGTCCAGTTTTATACAGACTTTATTTCAAGAGCCTCTCTGAAGGCTTTTTTACTTTTTAGCTTTGTATACAATTGTCTAACCTTTTTCACACTTCCAATTCAGTCTCGACACACATCGTTTTCTAATCATTAACAATTGTTGCTATATCTTAATACTGTATGTCTGCAGTGATCAGTTTGTCAAACACACACAACTCTTTAGCTTGTGATTTCTCCATGACAGAGAAATGACAGACATAATCTAAAATACCATGTGGAACCGACTCTAGTCTGGCAGTAGGGTTCAACTATGTCTCTAGTAAAGCTTTAGCCTGGTAAAAAGTTTTAAGACACATTGTGATGTGGAGGAAGAAACATGGTTTTTGCTGTGGAGAGTGATCAACATGAAAACAACTACTCTATTATGATGTGGCCATCTAAAATGATAAGTATGTCATTATCATGCAGCGCACATGGTAAAATGTGGGATTGGTTGTTTATTGTGGAGATGTAATCATCACACTTAATCACAATGACCTATTTTTAATGTATTCATAGATTTACTACTTAACAATTAGTGGAGGGAATGCAATTATTTTCCCGGCAGGCGCGCACAGTGTGTGTGTGTCCATGTATCTGTGTGTTGGGAGTGATGGCCATGTCACATTTTACATGCAATCTAAGGAAATTATGAAATGTATTGACCAATGGCATCCACAGTGCACTCATGTCAATACACATGCATACATGCATATAGAGACACATGAGGACATTCATCCCGCTCCATCTGCACACACACAGACACACACACACAGACATTCAATGTACTGTGATTGCTGGTGAGGCAGTTAATATTCAAGTCTAAGCTGTTGGTAGATGGCATGGTGATTGAGCTATTGAAATATCCTATTCTATTCAGTATACCATTCCTGTCCCTGGTGTATTCCAATCAGGTTACACAGAGAGTTTCAGTCTCCCAGTGAATTTTATGCAATTTTTCTCTTCATCTGAGCTGCCATTTCACTTGGATTCCCCAGGCTCTTCTTCCACACGACACTGAGGTCTTATTTCCAGTGGCTTTTTACACTCACTTTGACATAATGCTACTCTGAGCAGACAATCTAACCAGCACAGGTGAAACCAAAGTCTCTATTTGGAAGATCATTGTGGAGTTGGAAGTTGAAGTGCTATGGGTGTATTTTCTGTGATTTATTTAGTTTTGTCAGTTTATTGTTTATAGTGATACAGCTGTATGCTGGGGTCAGAAAGCACACTAATGTGTAAACCTAGACTTGATTTGGACAAGACTTTGACTAATCAACTTTTACTTTTAATGAAAAGAAAATGGTACGCCTAGTTCAGCGAGACCAAAGTTTGCTGGAAAACCCTAACCTGCTGGGGTTTTCTCTAAAGAATAAACCATATGTTTTTTTGAGTACATGGTGTCATCCCTGATTATTGATTTAAGAAAGATCATATCAACAATGCCACCAACACCATCACCTTTGATCAAATCAGGAATCTCAGCAGCAAAACATCAGCAACGAACAACTTTGTACACGGTAGTAGACGGCTATAGTCAGCTAAAATATGTGCACTCACAAAGATGATCAAAGCTTCAGGTTATTGCAAATCCAGAACAACATTATTTTTACTTTCATCACTACAGATATATTTACTTTTGCATCCTCTTTCTGTTATTTTTTCCTCTTAGCATTTTCTGCATTTCTGGCTAAAGTGAAAGTTACTTGAGAGAAGATTTGAGAGACAAAAAGGTAAAACGAGCCGCTCACCGAATCAGCAGCCATCAGATCAAATCCCAGTTTGAAGAACTTGGTTTTGTTCCAGAGGAACACAGAGGAAAGTACAGCATAATGTTATTTAAGTAATATAAGTGTGCTGGTATTACACCTCTGTGCTTAGAGTGGACGTGCAGTGTGTAATGCACTCTGTTTAGCAATATCTTGTATCATATTACTTTATTTTTTTGACATCTTCCAACCAAAAGAGGTGACTGACATATTAGGTGTCGTTTCCCCACCAGTGCTCCTAACACCAAGTGTTGGCTCTGTGCCTGGTAAACCCCATTTGGCCAGGCTGTTGGAAAGTGAATTTCTTCTGAAGCTGCCTTCTGTCTGTCAGTCAGTGATAAATCTATTCAGAATTTCATCTCTCGTCACTGTCTATCCATCTATTCCATTAGGAAAAGAGGATCATGTTTATGTTATAGCAAGTTAAAGAGCTGAGGGCTTAGGGCCTGCCTGTCTTGTGGTCACGTGTGCGTGTGTGTGTGTGTGTGTGTGTGTGTGTGTGTGTGTGTGTGTGTGTG
>JAVQJL010040940.1:0-19203 GCA_036024295.1 Nannoperca obscura
TCGCCCCCTAGGTGATACACTGCAGACACAGACAGTCCATCATGCTGAATTATAACCTCACTGAGGAGCCAACGACGCACTCACAACTGCTTTGTGTTCACTTGTGCTTGTGCACACTCTTCTGTATGTATATATGTGTGTGTGTGTGTGTGTGTGTGTGAGAGAGAGAGAGAGTTTGTCACACTTGCTGCACACTGATATGAATTCCATCTGACTTGGTATGCAAATCAAAAGACTCTAGGTGGGGTAGTGCTAATCGCCCGGTGGCTCTTGGGGCAGTGAGTGTGTGTATATATACACAGATTTTTGCACACGTGTGTGTGTGTGTGTCCTAAGGCTTTCGGGATAAGGATGTGAAATTCCAGATCAGCGTTTCGGTACTGAAACCCGTAGGCTCCTGTCAATCCTGCTGACACACACACACTTCTCTGTGAATTTTTGGCTCAGATTAGCATAATTAAGTCATTTGTTGTGGTTGGGGCTGATAAAATCATTGAATTATTCAATACCAACAATATCGCAGGATAGATAAATCTGTTTGCGTGTAAATGTTTGCTTGCATGTGTGTGCAGGTGTCACTGTGCACCCCAACACCACCTCTCCATCACCCACAATGCACTGCGCTTCTGGCAGTGATCCTGCGGACCTAATCAATTTCACCTCCACCTGGCATCACAACAATCCATCACAAACACACACACACACACACACACATTGTGTTTTAGATCATATGCAGATCCAAAATACAGAATCAAAATTATGCTTGGATCATGTTTGCTTCCATATGTGCGCTCACTGTTGTCTGCAGTTTGAACACAAAGATATTAGCAGCACTTTGTGTTGCTGCAGTGAGTTAGCGTCAGCATCTTCTGCAGCCGGAAAGTTCTTCTACTGAACACTGACAGCTGAATGGACTGTGGGGGAGGTGGAGGAGGTGGTAGAAGTACTTTGAAGTACAGCAGTTGAACGCCAAGGACAATAGAGAGAGTCTGATGAGAGCGGAGAAATGCTGTAATTGTGGGGGTGCAGGGTGTTGCAGTGAAAATGAAACAATGTTCCTAGAGTGAAATTACAACTCGGTGCAGAGGAGGTGTGGGCTTTGTGTACACGTCGTTTGGGAACGTGGAATGAGATTGAACCGTGCGGCGCTCTGAGCTTCAAGTTCAGAGTTTGCTTTTTAAAAAACAACTTTCATTGTTTATCCCCTTTTTATTCACACAGGATTTAGGTGATGAGTGATGCTGTTTTTAACTTTTAGCTCCGTGGCTAAAAGCTCAACTCCAGGTTTGTGATTCAGAGAATTCAAACACCATCAACCCTTTGACCCTCTATGCTTTCACTTTATGATCTCTTCTTAGCAAACAAATCTCAGATTCAATGGGTTCGTCGTGATGAGAGCAGCATAATCTGCCGCTGTGTTGTGAGCACAGTTGTTCAGTTTGAGAGCCAAGATCGCAAAAGGGGTTTCACCAAACAAAGCATGTATGGAGTGAAATTTACACAAGAAGTTAAAGGAAGCAATTACAAAAAGCTACTGGTGGTAATATCACCTGTGTATTCTGTATGCAGTGCAGTAGAGTGGATATGTTCATGCTTTTCAGGTGCTGCTGCTGGAAGAATGAACACAGAAAACTAAACTGTCACCTGCACGTTCACACTGTTAAGTTTTGATGAAGTTACTTAGTTTTTACAGTGTAGAGTTTTACTGAAATTTAACCAAAGGTCTGTGTGCACACTCACGTTTAGGTTCATAACCATTACCTATAGAAACAGGTCTCCCGGAAGAGAGAAGACTTTGTCCGTTTCGTGTTTTATTGCTCATTAAATGATCATTTAATGGTTTCACTTTTTAGTAAAATGTCCTTTATTTCTGATGAGTTCCTCTGGGTGAGTAATAAACTGGAGCTGTGTTTAAGGACAGTAACTTTGTGTGGCAGATTTTCTTTGACAGGAGACAAAGTTCATTGTGATGGAAAATGTTATGTTCATCTGACAAATGTATCACAAATTGTTTTGCAGCTTGACTCGTATTACGAACTAAAAGCAAATCTCATCCTGTTGCTCGTTTTTAAATCTGCCTTTTTTTGTCCCCCAACTTTATGCAAGTGCAAATCCAAATTGGTGGAGTTTAAATGTTATAACTACCATAAACAATAAAGAGGATGAGCAAGAAGATGGTCAGCCTGTACTGACTGACTGTGTCAGAGGTGGTGTGAAATCTGGTGTAAAAAAACATCACATCTGGTGTAAAATGTTTGTGTGAAACAGCTTTTATTTGTATTATATAGCTACAACTCCAATGTGCACTCTTTGAATGCAACCAGGTAGTTTATTTTTCTTTTTATGAAAACCAAAAGTTAATCCCAAAAAAACTGATCACCGCAAAAAGTTGTGAATGTCAGAAGACAGAATGTGTGACCGTGTCTCACTAATGTAAATATCACATTTCCACATTTGCGTTGTTTGATGTCCCTGATCCCGGCTCCTTCCTCGAAGCTGAGCGGAGACTGAGCACTCTGGCAGAGGTAAATAAGGAGGGTGATTAAGGGGAATGAAGCGCGAGCCTCCTCGTTATGTTTGCATCGTCTTTCTTTCTAATCAACATTAGTTCAGAGTCATTATTCCTCTGAAGCAATAGAAGCCTCCACACATTCATAACCTCGTCTATTACTCTCTGCCGCCAAGCAGGAGGGAAGAGACCAGAGGAGAGGGTTAGGAGTTATTTTTACATGTTTTATAGACACAAAACATGAAAGACTGGAGGTTCAGTTTGTACAACTACAAATGTTTCTTTGCAACTCAGGGACGTCAACAGGTCTCAAGTTTTGAAAAGCTGTGACGATAATTTGTTCTTGAACATGAAAACAGATTGTCATCGTCTTTCTGATCTGAGTTAAAGCTGCACTAATCAATATTATGGATCACATGAGAAGTGAAAGAACAGTTCCTCTCAGCTCTATGCTTTAGTGCTTGTTTTAGATCGTTTTGGTTTTACGGCCTACACCCTTTTTAATAGTTTTTACTTTCAATAATTTTTTTCTACAGTTAATTTCTGTGTAAATCCTCTGGCAGACCCACTGGACACTAACAGTGATGCATTTAACAGCAGGGACACGAAGTTAGCGTAAGCGCCAGATCTTTCCCTCAGGACCAAAAACGGCTGAAAGACTTAAAACCGTCAAGTGGCCAAAAGAAACACGACTCCACGTGAATGATGTTTGTCTGCTGGACGTAGAAATAGGCAACGGTTTGCTAACACGTTAGCTTTAATAACTTTATAGGTTATAGGTGATACGTCAGTGTTGTGTTCACAGCTTCAGTGGCCAAAACATTTACTGGATTAAGTTTGGAGAAACTTTATGGTCATGGGGGAAAAAAATCAATGTTGATCACATTACTTCTGCCTTTGCTCCTGACAAAAGATGAATAATTTACAGGGCAGTTTAAATGTAAGCTTAGGTCAATTTAAGCACACAACACACACAACTTGAAAGCAGTCTCCTTTGTTGTAGCTGAGCTGTCCTTGTAAACACAAAGATTTTCAACATGGAAAAACCCAGCGATGAACACCTTAAGACTTCGCTCTGACAGTCTGAAGAGGTGAAGTCAGACGTTTACGCTCACCTGGAGCTGTTTGATCCTGCGAGAGGAAGAAAGAGACAGACCGAGAGAGGGGGGAGGGAGAGGTGGATGATAGAGGGATTGAAGCAGGGCGAATAATGTTAAAGAAAAAGAGAAAAATATGGACACGGAGCAGAAAGGAGAAAAGAAGTGCATGATGGAAAAGCTGAGGATTAGACATCCTCCTGGAGGTCAAGAATGCCAAAATGTGTTTTAGTTGAATTTAGGGAAAGACATAAAACATGTTGTGCTTCATAAACTGGAGCATCCTGTCTGTCTACAGTAGCCATCTGATTTCCGCCTGCATCTCCCATCACCCCTGAATTTGAGATCTGAACATCAAATCACATGGAATCAACCGTCCAATCAGAGCAGCTGGCTAATGGTTGGAGGTGGAATTGCAGGCGCGCACACACACACACGTATACAAAAATAAAACACTGTTGTGAGCTGCCACTTTAAGGAAACAGTAACAGTAAAGTAAAAAAAAAAAAAAAAAACTTTAGCAGCAAAAACTAATAATTGCAAAGCAGCCAATTAAATTGTGCGGGAGAGATGAAACCGCTCATATTTCCCCTGGTAATTTCATGCTCTAAACTCGCTTCCGTGCGCACATAAAAAGAGGAGAGAAAATATCATTTCAGAAGCTGACAGAACTCATTGTTCGTGGAATTTTAAATTCAAAAAAGTTAATAAAGGCGAGTGTGAGATGAAGGGAATTTGCATTTCTCAGATTAACAGCATGTAGAGCAGCGGCGGCGCGCGCAGCCTCGGGTCATCATTTAAGAAACCTTTGCATATTTTATTTAAGAGTGGCCCGGTTTGGAGCGTAATAAGACAGACAGATAATGATTAGAAGGTCGGGCCTGCAGGGCACAGCCGGGCTGGGCGCTGTAACGCTCTAATACCCAACACACACACACACACACAAAGCAGCACAGTCTGTGCCGGCTCCTCTAATTGGCTGCTGATGGTTTATGAAATGTTTTCCAAAGGTTTTATTATTGTTGTTGTTGTTGTTGCTTTTATTGCTTTCATTATTTTAATGGAGGGTTCTGCTCGTGAGCATTGGTTTAGCTCAGAGCCACCTGGTTCTGCTAACATGTTCCTTTTTAATCAACGCAGCAAAAAAAAAGAACAAACCCAAAAAATGGTCCAGAGATTTTGGATTGTGGCTACATGCTAATAACGCCACGCAGTCACGCTGTGTGTGGCAGAAATGTTTACTGGCAAGATGGGAAACACCTCTGAAGCAGCAGCCAAAGCACGTGGACCTGAGATTCTCCTCTTGAACACATTGTCATCAAGTTATTTCACACCACCAAGACAAGTGACACAAACGCTTTCATGTAATTAAAACTCTCATTTTAACGATTCATTATTACTTCATTATCAGTCGAGCCACGTGTAACCTGCAACAAAAACCAGCAGAGCCCAGTAGAAAATGTGTCGGACCACGTGTGTTTGATCAAACTATGGGAAGTTCAGATAACTCCCCAAACCTCCTTAAACAAGTAAAATATCTGAAATGTTAAAAGAGCCATGACTTCATGAACATATGGCCTCTTTCTTGCCTCAAATATATTCAGGAGCTGCTTTTGGTGAATTGTTCAGGAGAAACTTTGCGTCTTCAGATCTGCTGGCACGTCTTTTCAGTTTGAGAACGTGAAGCGAAGACCAGCGACAATCTGATAAGTGATGCGGCTGTCGGATGAGTTCGTGTTGACGAGTGAAGGGAAGAAGACGGCGGACAATCATCATGAATTTCCATGAAGATACTGTGCTGGTGTTGAGAATCACTGATGTTGCACTGACTGTACAGCAGTTTTTCTGATATAGTGGAAGAGGGAAAGCACTGTTGACTGATTGAAGTCGCTGCCATGTTGGTACTGGACTAACAGGAACAACATCTTGTCATATTAGTTTGATCGAAGTCAAAGCCAATCATTAGGATCGGATTTAAACAAGTGAAATCCACATCTGAAACCAAACCCTCCCCTTAACTCCGAAACACGACTTTTACATTTCATATTCTTCAAACTGTAGGTTTTCTCTTGCTACAGAGTAGAGCTTGTGGTAACATGTCAAATTATTAGCTCTTATTATTGGTTAAATGTCTGAAATGTCATGTTTTTGCATCACGTTTCAGTCTAAGAATCGAGACACCTTTGTTCTGCTGTCGGCAGCTGTAGCGTCTGGAGGAAAGACGATAAGGAAGTCGGAGCTCTGTTAACAGCACAATAACCTCTGTTGTATCTACAAAGCAAGATCGTCAATTAAGAGGAATGTCACTGGTGAAGTCTTGTACTTCACAGGTGCAACAGAACCACAGTAATGATCTTTTCTGTGCTATTGTGCTCTCTTCTCTCTATCTGGAGTCGTGAATCAATGCATCTTTTTGATCTCTCCCACTTGCATGTATACAACAGCGGTGTGTGTGTGTGTGTGTGTGTGTGTGTGTGTGTGTGTGTGTGTGTGTTTCCATGCCCCCGAGGCTGCCGGTATAATGATAGTATCTCCCAGGCCCCTCCATGGGTTTGAGGCCTTATTATCAGAGCAGGTAAAGTAATTTCTCAGTCAGACCAATGTTCCACACTAATTCCTCCTCTATATGTGTGTGTGTGTGTGTGTGCGTGCACATCAAAGCAGTACAGAAAGATGAGCCAGATAGTATTTCTCTGATTAATTTAGTCATTTGGGATACTGTGTTAACTGGATTACACTCAGATGTGTTGATATGACCACATGGCCCTGGGATCTGTGTGTGTGTGTGTGTGTGTGTGTGTGTGTGTTCATGTTTGCGTACATGGACACATTTAACAATTATCCAGATGTTCCACTTGTGAGGTCCAGAAATCCTACACTGACATATGAAGACACCCTGATAGACAGTGAGTCTGTTAACTGACTCAGGTAGCCAGATAATCAGAACGACAGCCATTTTGTTTGACTTCATTCATTCAGTTTGACTTTGTGTTCATGTTATCGTATTTCTTGTTCAGAGGGTTATATTAGTTTGCAGCTTCAAGGAGCAGTTAGACACAGTGAGATGGAAAAAATACATTTTCCAAGTTCTAATTCTGAGTTTTTGTCCATTTTTCTCTTGTTACATCCTTAATGTGTCGTCAAGAAGTGTGTGTGTGTGTGTGTGTGTGTGTGTGAGAGAGTGTGGGGGTGTGGACCAACTTTCAACAACCTGTGCAGCTGCGTCTCATCCGCGCTTGTCGTTACATTTGTGGTGATTTGTCTGTCATTACTTTTCATTGAGGCTAGCTAGCTATGTAGGAAGACAATGTTGTCCCCCGTTAATCCAGCCTACATAGACTCTGATTGGCCGACTGTTTATCCAGCAGGGGGAAACAGCCGTTAATGAACCCAACACCAGACCTACTTTAACCTGATATGTTAGCGTTGATTGGTGGTTCTCTGTGCTACGTTAGCATACACTTTTATTTAAAACATTTTTAACTGAGTATTTCTTTTATTTATTTATTTTCTCAAAAACATGCCATCACTTTAGTAGTTTTCATACAATGCTGCTGGCTGATCATCACTCAGTATAATGTTGGCTAAAATGCAAGCATAGAACCATTGATCTGCTGCTGACACAGATGATTTTGGTGTTTCTAGCCTATCATTTAAACCATGGTGATTAGGGCTGTCGCTTTTTATTTGAAATTCAAACTACTGTATGTTTTGGGATGGAAGTGACAAATGTGCATTTTAGTCCAATTGTCGGTAAATGTGTGAAAACAATTGTTCTGCGTAGGTTTGGGTTTGTGTGTCGTGTCAAGATGCATCATGACAGACAGCCAGTGAAATGTAAAAGAGAGAGACAGGAAGAGGGGTGGTGGGGGGGGGGAGAGTGAGTGGAAACAGTGAGGGGTAGAGAGACACCAAGAAAGAGAGAGAGCGAGCACATGAGAGAGAGATGGCACAGTGGCCAGAGGGCAGTGTGCATTAGAGTAAGAGCCTGATTGGCTCTGACCTTCCTCACAGCCAGCTGTCAGCCTCTTAGATACACACACACACACACACACACACACACACACACACACACACACACACACACACACACACACACACACAGTGCACAGCCTGTTACGGCCCTGCAGGCTCTGATTACCATATCAGCACCGTCTCATTTGCATAAATCCCAGCACTCTTAATTAGGCTTCATCTCTCTCTTCCTCTCTTTACCTCACTCTCATTTTCAGCTCTTTCCCTCCACTTTTCTTCCCCTCTCTCTTCCTCCATTTGCTTGCAGATATGGGCTGGGGTTTAGGGTTAGAATTAGCAGATAGGAGGGTCCATGACTCCCAATTAGTTTAGTGCTGATTAGCCTAATGACAATTTCACTTCATGTACATGTATTAGCACACCATATTCTTTTACTACTGTTCACGTAAGCATTATCTGCAAGGAATTGTGTCTTTCAGCTTCTCAGTTTCTCAGCTTCTCTTTATTTTACAGGTGTTATGTCAGAAAGGACAATGAGCTAATGATGGCTAGAAGTAAACTCTTGTACCTGCAGTAAGTGAAGGCAGGTACATTCAGCATTAGACTTTTGTCTTCATAGAGCCACGTTGTGCTAGTAAAATGGTATAGAAGTATTTCATCATGCTTTACATTGAGGCCAATAAAGTTGTTTATTTGCCGGCTGTGATCATCTGTCATACCACATTTCATTGCTGCTTAATCAGAGGGAATTAGTGGTCCAAATGCTGCCCACATGCTGTCAGAAATATAATGAATGTGTTGCCTGTTACCCAAAAATAATTACCTATTACTTCTAAAGTGAACAGAGAAGAATGTGCAACAAGTCGTCTTTAAAGCTGAACTCAAAGGGAGCACTTGAAGGTAGCATTAATATTAGCATCCGCAGAGATATTTATACTTACATAAACTCTACTAGGTAAATAGCTAAAAATAATTAAGCTAGTTGTAGTGAAGGATGATGAGGATATAAATCTACATTTGACAAACATTTGACCTGGTTTTAATGGGCACCATTAGTATGAATCTCAAATTTCCCTTTAGAGTGACTCAGTTCAATTAATCCTGCATAAAAAGTTTAGTTGTGCCTTCAAACGATAACTAGCCAGCAAGCTAACTGAGGGGAGCCACTCAGCATTTAGTACAAGCAAGAGCTGTGAACTTCCATCATGGCTGCAGAGGAGCATGTAATGTAATGTAGGATAACATTCATGGCCCTTTCATTAAGCATTAAATCATGTTGATTAAAGCTGAGATCCTGAACGTATAATCTGTATCCACTTTTTACAAAATGTCAAACTACCGCGTTGTTGTACAACTCGAGTGTGCACTTTCTTTAAAGTTCGACATCAAAAGCACTTTCAACCAGCAGGGTGCAACCGGACACACCTGATCTGCCTTTTTGAAAAGCAGAGCATCTCCAAACATGTACATTTGCGAGTTTTAGTGTTTAATCACAGCCCTCCATACAGGACTATACGACAACATATGAAGAGTTTGGAGCATCATTATTGATCTTTGGAAACAAATATCCGTGATAAAGTTTTAAAACATTACATTTTTAGACAATTGTCAGGCAAAAACATGACAAATTGCAGGTCGAATCCACGTTAGCTTTGTAGCATTTGTTCTCTTCAATACATTCAGTTATTTAAAGTAAATATGTAGCACACAAACACTGTTTTTTTAATTAGCAAAACATATTCACTTGCTTATTTCGGGTTTTAAGGAAATGTCTGTATTGAATCTGGTTTGTGAATGTAGCCGCACAAATGAAAATGTATTGCGAACTAAATCATATTCCGCTTTGGTGCCTCACTCAGGCTGGGGCAACTCTGATCTGTGGACCTCCAATATGTCTGCCAGAGGTGGGTTACATCACCTGAAAGCCCACCAAAACTCAATTGGCTTCAGGACCCGAGCCAGGAGCCCAACGAAGGGGACCGGTGAAGGATCTAGAGGGAGGACTGGGGCTTGAACATGTGGTGAAGGTTCAACTACATCTACATTATCTTAAATTAAGATGCACAACCAGATGGTTTTTTGGGGGGTTCAGTGTGGGACCAGGGGGGGTGCTCTTGGAGGCTGTTGAACCCCCGAACACTGAGTTGTGTGTGTGTGTGTGTGTACACCGTGTGTGTGTATGTTGTCAGAGGGAGGTGTGTTGGGGGGTTAAACACAGCTATATTCTGTAGATAACAGGATTAGCTGGGAAGCGGATAATAAGTTAGCATTTCCTCCCTTCGGCGCTCTCTCCTCTCTCCTCTCTCTAATCCTGCAGCTTTGATGTCCCTGCTCCCATCAGGTATCTGGGCTGCTCTGGCCTCGGGGCCCCGGGGCCTCCAAATGCTCAGACACTGAGTTGTGTGTGTGGTTGTGGATGTCTGCCTGTGTGTGTGTGTGTGTGTGTGTGTGTGTGTGTGTGTGTGTGTTCAGTGTCCTCATTAGTTCTGCCTGTTTACTAAAGTTGGCTTCTTGGTTTGAAATCTGCTGTGCGGCCGCTCTGCCAGAGATCTGCTCACTATTTACAACTCTCTCTCTCTGCCAGGGTCAGGAAGCTGATGAGGCGTCTTATTCTGGCCATGAAACATCTAAACAACAACAATACATTAAAGAACAGATCACAATTCAATTTTAGCAGCAAAGCAAAAGAGCAAATTTAGAGCTTTAAAGAAAACAATTTCATCATTAATCATATTCCATATTGCACAGTTAGGAATTATCTGTGCATGATCATTTTTGCACCTATGATCAATCACTGCACAAGAGCTTTAACTGTAAGTCCTGTTTTGTTTTTCTGTTTATATTTTTGAATGAAACGGAGAAACCCGGCGCCACCTTCTCCCCCCATGGTGTGATTCTTTTAATGGTGGAAATGCCTCTGAAACAGACAGCACTCATTGTTTGTTCAGACTCACAAACGACGTACCAGTACATTCGATAGCAAAGGTCGAAGTAGCGTGAAGTTGGAATAACACCACAAGAAAGTCTTAGGGAGGAGGCCGGGGAGGATGGTTGGACGAGCCGCAGCTTTCTTTTAACCGTGACGACGATTCTTTCACTAACCTTGAGGTGGCAGATTAGAAACACGAGTTCATGTAAGTTATTTTAAGAGTGGGCATTTGGGAAGTTTTGGGGCGGCACTGACAAACAACTAACTTTGTCATGTAGATTGGAGGACTAGTTGCTGAAACTGGATTTTAGACCCTCATGGGAAGCTGAAATTCTCCTCAGGCTATGTTCAGACTGACGTTAACACTGTGTCAAAAATGCAGCATCCTCATCCATTTTATTGAGGCAGCACAGCCCGGGTCCCCCACAAGGCTCCAGTAAAAAAAAAAAAAATAATAATAATTCAGGGTTGAAGCTTTTTAAAGTCAGTCATTTAGCCCTGCTTCGGCCAGTTAAATGCATGTAAGCACACATTCCTGGTAGAATCAAATGTTGTAATGTGAGCAGTGTATTCTACCTTTACCTTGCCATGTTGAGTTGTGGTGGTCGATATAACTTGATACGAGTTGTAAAATGCAATTCTTCTTTGTGTCTGAAACTATTTATAGGAATAGTTTGACATTTTGGAAAATGTACCTATTTTCTTTCATGCTGGAAGTTAGATGAAAAGATCTCATATTGGTCTTTTAATAGTGAAGCTTGTGTTATGCAGCTGATGTCTGAGACTGCTTCTTGTCTGGGTGCAGTGACTTTCTGTAACACCAAGTTGTATCGTTTTTTACTACACACAGTTTTTGGATGGATTAAACAAATGAGAAACAGCGTGTAAAGGGAGATTCAGAGGTGCAGTTTGATTTTGTCACCAGAGAGAGACAGACTAGCTGTTTCCCCCTGTTTCCAGTCATTATGCTAAGCTAAGCTGACCAGCTCCCGGCTCCAGCTTCATATTGAATGGACAGATACGAGAGTGATATCAACCTCTTCATCTAACTCTCTGCAAGAAAGTGAATAAACTTGTTTTCACCAAAATGTCAAACTATTCTTTTAACTTAAACTCTGTCCCTGTCCACTGGGACGTCCCTGCAGTGTATTCATGAGATTATGAAAACATCCCATCAGCAAGTCAGTAAAAATCCCTCCTCTTTCTCTGAGTTATAAATGCAGATTATCTTGAACCTATATCTATAACATCAACAGACCAGATACAGATGTTACAGAGTCTCCATGCTGTTTACAAAGTGCAGGATGCTTGAATGTGTGTGTGTGTGTGTGTGTGTGTGTGTGTGTGGTAGGAGGGGAGAAATCGAGTCTAGGAGTGTGTGAGTCTAATTAAAACGATGAAAATAATTACTGATACAGGCTGACAGACAGCCTCGCCCTCAGACATCCTCAGTAATTAGTTAATTAACCAAACGCAAATTAGCAGCAAGAATTAGTCAGCCAGGCTTAACAGAGAAGATGGTGAGCCCTCCTCTCGCTTTCTGCTTTGCTACTCTCTGCTCCGCCTTTGCTATCAGTGTGTGTGTGTGTGTGTGTGTGTGCGTGCGTGCGTGTGTGTGTGTGTGTGTGCTTGCAGAGCTACACCAAACCGTTTTTTAAAAGTTAGAAATAGGGCACGTCTGCTTTATTACACTTTATCACTACTTTGCATGACACAGTTGCAACATGGTATGTAATATTTTTATGCCTAAGTCAATTCATTCAAATTAAAAAGTGATTTCAGGATAATGAGGCAGTAATTTTCTCAGTTTTTGCCTAAAATAACAAGAGTGAGCAGAGTGAATGTTTGCATCTGTTCCCCTTCAAATCCCCTAAACTTGTATGTGGTAATAAAAGTGCTAATTTAAATAAATACTGAGGCAATTTCTTCAACTACTTGAAGATGAAGTTTAGCCGTAAAGTTGTCAAGGACAGAGCAGATATTCTCTCCATTATAAAGAACACGTTTGGAAAAAAACTCCTACTTCCTCATCCCTCCAGCTCACATGATCCAAACAAGCCACTGCAGTTCCTCCGAAGCCCTGCAGGTCATAAGAACAACCCCTCGGATCTACCACACTGAAGTCAAAATGAATTTGTGAGCAGGGGTGAATATTCGCCCACTGTTGGCTCCTGCGGGCGTGTTGAGGCTCGGTGCTGGAAGCGGCTGGTATCCCTCTTGTTAACACTCACTTTGACTCGCCCGTGGCTCATTTCAGATGAAGATCTGAGAGAAAACAATGCTCCAACTGCACAACAACCCTGAATCCTGACACTGCGTGGCCACATACAGCACACATAAATGTAAATAAAGGATGAGTCTGATGATATTCTATATTTTTCTTTTTGCCAACAAATCCCATAGAGACACTAAAGCCAACACAAACTACAGTGCCCAGTAGTTTTATGAAATTCCTTAAATAAATTCCACTACAGTCTGAGTTAACAAAACAGGGTCCAAACAGACACACATGGGAACAGACACGTAAACTCATCTGATGGACTAATCGTGTATATTTGCTAAGACATTCAGTACATGCTGTTTTCATTTGATGTTTTTAAATACTGATGGAGTTTAGTGAACCAGTACAAAATTCTTAAAATTAAAAGTTATTGTATACTCAGTGTACTGTAGATGTGTTATGGCTATATGACACAGAGCAAGTTGTTTATCCTTCACAGACCCACATAAACTGGAAGTCATGATATTCATGCTGAGAAACTGATGATTAAATATATTTTACATGCATCTGTACATACATACATACATACATACTCTACATACACACAGATGGAATAGTTAATGGTTTGGTCATGAATGCATACTCGCAAGAATAAATGTGTATCATTGTGTATAGCAGTGTTTGTGTGTGTGTGTGCTTGCTTGTAGCTTGAGGGTGAGGAGCCATGTGCACATTCAGGTCAGAGCTGTCAATCATGCTCAATCTGTTAGTTGTGTATGTGTGCGTGTTGACTCATAAGAGTAACCTATAACCAGCATTAACCGTCAGCACCAGAGAAGTTTCTCCTCTGACCATCAGCGCTGCAGTCTCAGTGACGGACAGGACGCTTCTTGTTTCCTTTTTCACACTGAAAGAAGTCGTCAGGCGTCAGCACACAATATGTGAGTCCACCCTGTCTCTGCTTGCTCGTTTTTACTTGGTCAGACAGCAGCTGTAGTCAGACAACAGGTACAATAGAGTCAAATGGTAATCCAGAAAACCTCTCAGACCACTCATGTAACAACTTTACTGTAAATCCATAGGCTCAGTTTGTTCCAAATTATTTGCTAAAATGCCCCCAAAAGGACAATACTCACATTTCCTGAGTAAACCTCTCTGTGCACATTGTTCACATTTGTTAATACCAGCCAAGGCTTTAAGAAGTGCAACATGTTCGGGCAAAAAATGATGTTGGCTTATCCTGCAAACATTTATAACATGGCTAAACGTTTGCTGCGTTTACCAACGCTATCTGACAGCCCAACCTGTCTTGGCCGTCAAATACGTGCTATCGTGCATTCCTCGTTGAAGACTTTGTAACGTGAGCCTTGTAAAGGATAAAACCAGCCCTTTCTTCTTTCCAGAGATGTAACATCATGTCTAATGTTGCGGTATAACTGCGGTATAGTCTTTTGATATGTAATGATGTGTAACTCGAACTTGACATCCTGGATCTTTCTTCATCTTCTCACCAGTAGCTGAAGCAGCTCACACAAACCAACGTGTTTTAGCTCAGTGCTGTTTTCAGTCTGTGATGTTTACAATGATGTTTCTACTAATGATGAAGGTGATCTCTCCAAAACCTTAACTGAGTAGTTGTAGTTGCCTAAACTTTAACTAAACCACAGGAGCTGCAGATCAGTGCTCTCATGTGGGGCGTTTAGGTACTTGTTGGAGTGAAAAACTGATCTGAGGCTACGCGTCACCTGCATGATCCAGTTGGTTCACATCCACTTGGATCTTCTGTTTATGGTGCCTTTCGCTTTCTCCCATCTTTCCTGTCACACTCCTCTGTTTATCGCTTGGTAAAACTAAAACAGTCTGTAAACAGCCACAGTTTCTCTGGTGGGAGCGTCTGACTGTGTTTCCGTTCGCTAAGCAGCCAGCAGCCAAAGAGCTGGCGCAGTGGGATTCAAACTTCTTCTCCGGGGACCCACACTGGAAGCTCGTCTACCCAAAAATCACAACACCAAAATCTAAAGTAATAATTTTTGACAGTAGATAAAAATATGCGTAACAACCCCAGGGGAGTGTTTGTGTCAATATTTCTTCTTGAACGTGATGGAAATTATTTTCTTTTTAGTTTATAAATGTCATTTTTCTTAACTTTTAAAGAAGAGGAGAGATGGACACATTATCTAAATGAGACGTTTTTATCTCGTACTGCATTGGTTAACTTGCAGTCATGAACAGATATCAGATGAAGACCTCGACACTTTGTCATGGAAATGATGATGTGCAGATATCTTTGGTACCTTACGTTAGCCTAGCAAGCTGATTCAGAAGCATTATTAATCTTTAATCTTGAGGTTTACTAAGAAACAAAAGGTGAATCTTCTGCATCTTTTGTTCAGTTTGACGACTTGGTTTCTTTTCAGGCCTGGTTTACTGGAGAATTGACAATCCAGTTCAACTTATCAATAATAATTATCCATGGCTAGTTGGAACATGGAAAGCCAACTGAATTAACTAAATAAATACCGTAAGGCTGGATCACATGTTCATTATTTAGTATATTTGTCCCGTCTCACCACCTCCTGAACCTCGGCGTAACGTTACTTTCTTGGCGTCACCCTTTGAGATTAAGTACTCGCTCAAGACATTTCCACAAAGTTATTTGCACCGGCAAAAACAAACCGCCGCCAAATATTGACATGAAAACCAGAAATGCAGGTTTTGGCTTCATGCAGCCCTGCTGCTTGCTAACTGGCGTCTCTTTGTTTCCATTGGCTCGGCTGCCATTGACTTTGCCCTAATGTCAGAGATATGACATGACCCGCAGGCATCTGTTCTCCTTCCCTAGAAGCTTCACATACATACACACACACAAACACACACAGACACCCATCAGAGGCATCACACACACTTCTGCAACGCACACTCCCCACACCCCTGTCTTTTGGTATTTCTCGGGTATCCACGCCCCTTGTCCTGTGGTGTGTCTCCTGTAGAGGAGTGTATGTTTTGTTTATGGTCAGTGACATGCACAAGCACTGTGGGGCCTAACTGAATGTGAGCACTGTCAGAAGAGATTAGAGCCATGTGTGTTGGTGTGTGTGTGTTGGCTAGTGTTGACTGGTGGGGAGACACCAGTACAGATGGGGGCTTCAGATGTGATGAGCGTCATGGCCGGGCCTCCTCCTGTCCTCTTGGTTCAGCATCAAGAAAAGCCCTGCTGCTGCTGTCCAAACTAACCCGAGCAGCCCATCGGCCACACCAGCGTCCCCTTTGTCCTCCTCCTTGTGCCTTCCTCATACACACTTACTCACTGACACGCAGTCGGTCCACCTGATATTAGAAGCCAGAATTGTATTTTTGGGACTGAAGCAGCTGATAGCTTGTGCTGCCATTCAATATATTTAAGACTAGACGTGTCATTTTGTTTCATCTTCATTACATTTTTTTAAATGTTCCCATGTATCCAGACAGCTTTATGTCTCCTGCTGCAAGAAGACACTGAGCACCGCAGTTTATAGTAAACAGGGTTTTTGTTCAACAGTAGCTGAGAAACTGTATGTATTCAATCTGCACTGTATACGTCATGATGAAATAATGGCTATATCTATCTGTCTAGCTTTAAAACACACACACACACACACACACACACACACACAGTGTTAGGAGTGTTATGAGGGTGGTCTGGATGCTATAGGGGTTGAGACTGGTTCATGGCCTTGCTCACTCGATCAGACTGGGCATTTTGGTCAGACACTGAACAGAGACCTCTAATGCCCCGAGGCACTCTCTCTCTCTCTCTCTCTCTCTCTCTCTCTCTCTCTCTCTCTCTCTCTCTCTCTCTCTCTCTCTCTCTCTCTCTCGCACAGTCTGGGAGCCAAAGCAGCATTTCTATTATATCTGGAACAAACAGACAATACATTTTGTGTTGTCTCCCTTGTTTTATCTTTGATCACACCTTCTGTGTTTGCAGCGCACTGGGTGGTGCTTGCCTGTTGACCAGATGTGATTTCCAGATCAAAAATTACAATTCAACACAAGGTTAATTATTACTAAAATAGACCTGTACGTTAGCTACACAGGGATCCAAGTACCCAACACAGCTCAGATGGTGCAGTGACTCGGAGCCACCAGTGTGTGTACTCTTGTCTCAGATGACTTCCTGCAGTGCACACTGAATCACAAGAATCTGACCAGAAACTGGCCTAAAACTAGAGCGTGATGCAGCTAACCAGAGCTGAATCGACATCCCAAGTCAGCAACCCAGAACATGGCTGGATCACTCAGTTTGTGTTATCTAAAAAGAGGATCCGTTAGCTACTGAATGTATACCACTTCATGACACGAGTAGGATTTAATGGTTTTCAACAGGGTCAATCAATCAAGTGGCGTGCTAAAAATGTTCACGCTAACTGAAAAGTGAATAAATACTTTTGATTAACGCTGATAACATCTATTGCCTTATTCCCCCTCCTTGAAATCTATTTATGTCTGCAATCGATGCTCTTGTCTCATGTCTGACCTCCTACCGTGACATCCCTCCTCCCATTCAGGGGTCCTGTCTGTCAGTCTGTGTCTGTCATATGACCCAAGCATGCCTCCCACAATAAACACAGCTAATAACAACTGGCTCTCAGAGGACTGTGTGTATATATTGTAAACGGGGAGTTAATAATAATAGTGGTGGTGTACATATAGTAATCCTCAAACCCCCCACAGCATCAGCACCATCATTTCCCATTCTTTCTTCCTCCATAGTTGATAGTTGCAGTGTTTTGTCTCTTTGGTTGAGATTCATTGACACCGAGTCCAAGTCAAATGTTGCAGGTTTTCTGTCCAGCTAACCAGCAGCTGATTATTATTATATATCAATGATTATTACAAACACATGGTCGAGCGCAAGGCAGTGAGTTTCAAGGTCAGCTCTTAACAAGCGCAACGTTTTCACAATATATTATATAACAGTGAAACATTTTTTGTGAAATAGTTTTGAGATAGTTTCAGAAAGATATTTGGGTTTGATGTCAGACAATTGCTCAGGTTTTATCTTTTGATGTGTTGCAAAGTCTCCTACTGATGTGTTTGGTTGCAATGAAAACACAGAGCCATCTACTGAGGTTGTTAGTCACACCAGACACACAAGATAGAACGTGTTTTATTTTGTTTGGACAGAGTCGGGCTAGTGGTTTCCACCTGTTTCCAGTCTTTATGCTAAGCTATGCTAACCACCCTAATGGCTGTAGCTTAATATTTAATGGGCAGAAATGAGAGTGGTATCGATCCGCTCATCAACTCTTGGCAAGAAAGCAAATATAAGATTTATTAATATAACTTGGAATATATATATATATATATATATATATTCAAGTTTAGAAGCCTGCAGGTTAATCGGTCCTCAGTGGTCAGCCTGGCCTGGATTGTCCACAGGTATAAAGTAAATCACAGCGAGCTGTTGTGACAAGCTCGTACCTCAACAAAAAGGCCAAAACCTGAGCAGTTGCAAAAGCCATGTTAGAGGCCACATGAACACTTATGACAACAGTGTATGCATGGGTCAGCCAGTGGCATGGAAGCATCAATCAACATTGACTTGATGACATGGCAGAATTCAATTCAAGACACTTTAAACATCTTAATAAACAGACCTGTTAAGATGCTAAACTATAGCATTTAAGCACTTGACGATCTCTCTTCATAACAGGCACAAGGAACTAGATGTGTTTGACCTTGGTGGCTTCGGGAGCCCTGCTTTGTATTCCTGAGTTTGTTTGCGGGTGTCTCTGCGTGTAAATGAGTGTGAGAAGCAATGTGGCAGAAGTGTATTCTCCTCTGTGTAACCTTGACCTGTCTGGAGAGGCAGCCTTGCCTCAGCAGCAGCAGCAGCAGCTGTGTCACTTCAACTCAGCATCTTCAGTCCAACCTTAAGGGACCCGGACTGCCCGTGTCCCTGCCCACACGTCCACATCCAAGGGCCCCCCTTATAGAACAACTAGCCAGACCCCCCCCCCGCACTTCCTCCTCCTGCCCTGAGCTAGCAAACACACATTCATGCACACTGTCCATCATGCATACTGATAAACGTGTTCACTATCAACAGCAGCAGACAGTGGCCTGGCTGCTTGGCTGCTGACAAAGCCCAGACTCAGCCTGCCTGGCCCCGTAGACACACGAGCAGTGGCGGAGACAAACACTGGCCTCCAGCCACCTCCAGTCAGCTCTACATATGTCACATGTTAATGACATCAAGTCTGTGGCCACCCACAGACGGCGGCGTAGTTGAGGGCAGCAGATTGAGAAATAAAGTCGTTTCTCCTTGGAACGAAAGTCTTATCCTTTCGCTGTGGCATTCACTGCCAGGACTTGAAGGCTTTAACCCTTCGCTTTACTGCAGGTCTGCTGTCAAGTCTCTGGTCACCTTTCTCCACCTTCTCCAGCCACAGACCATACAGTCTGACGGGGGGGGGGGGGGGGTTGGTCA
>JAVQJL010040943.1:0-11511 GCA_036024295.1 Nannoperca obscura
GGGTTTCACTGACTGTGAGAACATTTGTTTGAAGTGATAAGAAGCCATTACATTTCACTTAAGTCACAAGGCTCCCCTTGTGCTGTTTTGTATTGTTTAGATGTGGGGAAGGTTTTAAACTCTGATAATATTTAGATTAAGGATCAAACATGGTTGATTAAAGGATTACATTTTTCACAGACCTGTGGGTTGGTCCTCCGCGGGGTCGCAAGAAAAATCTGAGGGCTTCCAAGATAATTTGCAAGATAGGAGTTAAAGGAATAAATTAACAATTTTACATTTAGTTTTTTGTAAAGATAAAAAAAAACAAGCTATAATATGTCAATTAGTGAGTTTTATACATGCTGGCAAGCAGATTTTACCTTTGGACAGAGCCACAATAACCTTTTTCTCTTGATTCCAGTGTTTATGCTAAGCTAAGCCAACCGGCTGCTTGCTGTAGCATTATATTCAACAGACAGACACGAGAGTTTTAATGATCTTTTCATTGAACTCTAGACTAAAAGGCGTATAACCATACATTCCCAAAGTTATTGGCAAGAGAAAAAAAAGGTTTGTTCCTCAAAACAATTGTGCCTCTTTGGCTCTGAAACTGTTCAAATCAAACAATCTGAGGTGTAAAAGATCTCAACTCATAGACATATGCAACCTGTGACGAGGGGTCATGAATAGACGTGGCATCAGGGAAGTGTTGCTGTAAGAAGTGATCACCTTGGCTGATTACTTGAGAGTATTTAAAAATAGATTTTGGATGCATGAATGCCCTCTCCGGGTATCCGCTCCTAAACCTGCAAGTTTAACTCTGTCACTGTTGACAGTGATGGAGTCGTAGATACATCTCCAATGTGTGTCAGGACTTCATTTTGGCATGAATACTGCTGTTAATTAGAAATACTTGAACCAGAACCAACAGTATTAAAACATTTCCATTGATACCAAACACAGTCACTGCTTTTGTGAGTATAAATGTCCAAACTGAAACAAGCAGTCTATCTTTGTCATTGTGGACATTTTGCCAAATATAACAGCAGTAATCACCGTGGCTCTGATGATGGTTAATGATGATGACTGCCATTTATCTGGAGATTTTAGTGTGTGTGTGTGTGTGTGTGTGTGTGAGAGTGAGAGAGTGTGTCCCCAAAGGTATGTTTGAAGGGTTCACACGAAGCTCCCATCACTCAGTGACAGCCAGGGGGTTGTGGGTAATCGGGCCTGTCCTCCCTGAAACAATGTCGTCCTTCTTCAGTCCTCAATAGGCTTCTTATTTTCAACCAGGCCTCGACTTTTTTGCCCCATCAAACATTTTATTCACCAGTTGGCATTTCAATTGTGTGGTTCTGAGATGTTATTGTGAAAGGAGGAGAGAAATGTTTTACGGTTCAGACAGGGTGCTACAGATATGCCATTCGCATTAAAAATCAGTCAGACCAGGACTAAATCTTTGTAACTGATCTCCAGTGTAATACAAACTACTGGATCTTTGCCATTTGAGGACCTAAACAAATTCCAGTGGGACTGACACCTTTTACACACCCATTA
Source organism: Nannoperca obscura (assembly GCA_036024295.1). Taxonomy (NCBI): domain Eukaryota; kingdom Metazoa; phylum Chordata; class Actinopteri; order Centrarchiformes; family Percichthyidae; genus Nannoperca; species Nannoperca obscura. The sequence goes on from JAVQJL010040943.1 coordinate 1,540, forward strand.
TAGCATCTATTGTCATATTATTGTCCATTGTATCTAGTGGATGTTCTTCATTTCAGTGCAGCTAAAACTCACTGAAAAGTTACAAGGTTGTGGATGAAGGCTGAGCAGACAAAACACTTGTGATAAGAAGATGGCAAGTTCCTAAAAATAGCTCACAATCTGACCTTGAAGTTTTAAACAATTTGTCAAAACTTGAAGGGTGTACGTATCAAGCCAGGTGACTGGTGGATGCATCTCCTGTTGGTTTGAAACTGAGGGGGAAAAAACAACTGAACATTTTAGTCTCAGAATCTACAAAAAGTTTAAAATAATCAGCAAGTGTCTCAGAAAGACCCCCTGCAGTCTGTCCAGGAGCAGACTGAAAAAGTGTTTTTCAGCCGGTTGCTGTTTTCTGTTTGGTTGGTGTTGTTATTTTGTCCTAACCAGTGAGTTGCATTTAATGTAAATCATAGAAACATGCAACCTTAAGAGCTGTAGGTGTTAGTCTCATCCACTCTCACGTTTATTTGTTAATTGTTAATCTAAAAGAAAAGGCTGTTGCCGCATAGTTGTGTTGCAGTAGAAAACTTTATTAGCCTGTGATCTCTGTGGCAGCCCTGCAGTCAGCCCCCCCCCCCCACTTTCTAATAAAGCAAAACGTCCATGAAGATAATAAATGGCTTGAGCTTTGCACTCTTTCATATAGACTTGAAACCCCTATTCTTTATATTTAAAAACCAAACAGTATTGGCTTTTAATTTGAAAAATGTGTGCAGAGGTGAAAACAACATGGATCCTGCCTTTTAAGGAGCTGTTTCTTCTGCGTTATCCTTTTCGCAGGAGCCATAATTGTCTTCATTGTGAGGGCAGGGCAGGAAGTGGGTTTGGGGGAGGCATTTTTGACCATCACACACACACACACACACACACACACACACACACTCAACCGTCCTGCATCTCCCTTAATGTGTTTGTCTGAGCAAAAAGACAGCGGGAACTCTGCTGCTTCAAATTTCTTTTAACGCAACTAACACTGTATTTAGGATAGACAGTGATGAAGCTGTGGACTTGGCTTGAGAAAGATGATGGCTGCCCCTATGTGTATTCGTTGTCTGTGGCAACCGTGTGTGCGGGATATGTTTGCGTGTGTATGTAGCCGTAGGAATGTGGTGACATCAGAGGGGCTAGCGTTTCTGTTTGAGAGAAGGAAGAAAGAAAGAAAGAAAGAAAGAAAGAAAGAAAGAAACAAAATATCAGCACAGTAAAACAACCCAAGCTTACACCTTTCTGTTCCTCCCATCAGTCTGTCTGCTGTCCGACGTGTACCCGTCCCGACTTCTCTCACTGAGATCATTGTTTCTGAGTCTGTCTGTCTTGCTTTCTTTCTGCCTCCATCTTTCTCTTTCTGTCTCCCTCACCTCTCTTGCTCTATTTTTATCCCCTCTCCCACTGAGCTCACATCTGGATCTTATTGACAGAGTGAACAGCCCTTCAGCCATAAAAGACTCTGTGGACTCTGTGTGTGTGCTTGTGCTTGTGTGTGCCGAGCAAAGAATGGAAGACCTTAATATAAATTCATCTTGATTAAAAGAAGATTTCACCAAACCACACATGCATTCACACGTAGTGTACCATCAGCAGCCACAACAATGCAAGACGTCTAGAGAAAGAACCTGCTGAGGATCAGTGTCTGCACTTTTTTGTTATTCCCATAATTTCTAGGAATTCAACAGCGAATAATGCCACTTTGAGTGTGTGTGTGTTTTATTTTTTTACATAACTGTCTGCATTTAGATTTCCAGCATGCAATTACATGTCCCCTGAATGGGTTGAAACTATAATCATATAGTTTAATATACATATAATATTAAAATAATTAATGGTGTAACCCATTAAGTTATGATATGATGATGCAATTGCTAAATGAAGACAAAGGTCACACCGTGTTTGCTTTCTGCTTGATGCTTGGTGTAGATCTTCTATGTCACAGTATTTGTGCTCCATAAACTATCCATAATACAGGAACTAATAGTAATAAAACATAAAGCTAAAGCCCTGTTCAGCATCTTTATAATCAACTATTTGTTTTAAAACATGCCTTTCGTTTTTTTTTGCGGTTACTTTTGAATAATGATCTTGTATATTGTGGGAGAATATAGCTGAGTATGTTGTTACTATAATTATAATTTAAAAGTATTTATGTCCGATAGTAAATTAAAACTACACTAGGAAGGTCTTTATGTAATATTATGTCCCATTTTGTGAGTCTGATTGTAAGGTGGAGATGCAGCACAGAGTCTCCCACTGCATAAAATTGCCTGTGGGACTGTCTGGTACCATACAAATACACAAGACTTACATTTCACACTATGAAAAATACAAATACATGGATACAAATTGTCTCATACAGAAAAAAAATCCCAGACTTGCCAAAACGTTTTGCCTCTCCCTTGTGGTATTTTTTTGGGTGCAAAACATTTATTATCTCTTGCTGCCACTTTGAGCTGTTGCCATGTGAAGCCACCTGTAGATTTGATTTGTATTCATTTGAGATTGTTACTCTTGCTTGTTATCATTAGTCTTGCCATGTGGAGACTCACAGTACACCACAAATCTGACATCCACCTCAGGTGCCGAGTTCTGAAAAACTCTCCCTCGTTGCAGTCTGAGGTGAGCAGCCTCCGGCTGACACCGGACCCTTTGACCTCTCGTTCCTCACCTCTGTCTCACCTCTGTGGCAGCTAAACATTACAAGCACTAACCCAGCAGAGAGTTAACAGCTAGGTACATGACAGCTACTTATCTTCCTAATGACAAAAAAAGAAAAAAAAGAAAAGGAAAGTTTGTCAACTGCGGAGGAGGGGGAGAGTTCCGGCCGGCCGACTTGATTGACTGACTTTTTGGGGGTCACACTGAGTCTCTCACAGTGTACTGGTGAGCTAGGAAACAATGTGAGTTGACTTTCATCATTTTTAACTCATGTCAGGCTAGTGGTTCATGAGATAATTGTTACTAGTTTTGTTTGCATGTAGAGCCACAACATAAAGATATGGGACTTATGTTTCATAGTGATTTAAGAGCTTTGTGTGTGTGCGTGGGTGCTCTTTAATGGAGGGGGGGGGGGGGGGGCTGGGAATGTTGTCCACTAAGGAAAAACAAACTTTTCTTCCCCTCCTCCCATCCCCTCTGTCCCTCTCTCTTTCTCTGCCTCTCCATGGGAGATAAGACTGACATGATGGGGAGGGGGAAAAAATGACAAGATAAGGGGAGGAGATTGGTATTTTCCAAGTGGAAAAGAGAATTATTACTGTTGGATTTTTGCTGCCACCATTTTTGTTGTCTACCTTGTGATACCTTCTGTGTGACGTTCTTGAGGGCATGGACAAACAACATATTTTTCTCTGTTGTTGATGTTACATGTTGTGGTTAATACTGTAGTTCTGACTGAGACTTTACGGTGATAAAAATAAAGCTGAACATTGCAGCAAAACAGACAGTCAATGGACAAACGGATTGGGGTTTCCATGTTTACGTTCAGTGTGAGCGCCCACGTCACAGGTTGATTGATCTACACACTGTGAGCATGGAGGTCATACGTGTTAGCTGAGCTGAATGAGCAATTCAAACTTTTATTAATCCTGTATGTAGCATAAGTTGATACCACATAGAAGATAAATAAGTGTCCTATCGGTTGGTCCGATGGATGCAGTGTGTTTTTGTGTGTGTGTGTGTGTGTTCATGCAGACATGCTACCTGGATTCCTGCATTCCAGTCATTTGGGCTCCGGCCAGAACATTCTGGGAAGCAGTCCGGTGCAACAAGGAGGGAGGGAAAGATGAAATGAAAAAAAAAGAAAGAAAGTTAGTTGAGGAAAAGAAAGAAGTAGAGGATCCTGGCTTCTTATGATTCCTTCCGTCCTGTGTCAGAGATCTCAGGGGTTATTTTTGTCCCCTCAGAAGAGCAGTAGACATAAACAGGCTGATTGCGATGTAATCTCTTGTCCTTTCTCTTCTCTTCTCCTCTCCCTTCCTCCTCCCCGCCCTTTTCACTGCCTCTCATACATTAAAATGTTTATTTAAATATTCTCACATTATGACTTGAGACTAAAAAGTGTTCATAATGTGTCGCCCAAGGGACTGAGAATAAAAAAAATAACATTTTCTGCCATGTGGAAAAACGCAGCTTTTGTCGAATGTACTTCACATTAATCAGTTCCTCACAATTTACATTTATGTTATCATGAAGTACTTTTTATGAAGTACTCTAGATATGTGTGTGAGTGTAAGTGCCATAGAGTCGTTGATAGGGGGGGGGAGGATTTTTTGGAAAGCCGTAAAACTGGGCGGCAGTCTACAAAAGGCAAGGAAAGGACCCTTTAGTTTCAGTTTAGTCAGTCTGCGCTGGCTGATCTAATCGCTCCCTCTGAGAGCAACACTGGGACTGAGCCCGTATCAAACACACACACACACACACACACACACACACATTCACGCACAACACTGCCATATAAGGAGAGAGCGAGAGGGAATCAAACAGGGTTAAAACGGGGGTCTCTTTTCTTCTCTCCCTTTTTTCTTCCATTTTCTCTGGCTGTCCTGAAGTTCATTGGCAGCTCTCTCTCCGTTTTACTTCGCTCTCTTATCCCGCTCCTTCTGCTCTCGTACTTTGTCCTGCCCCGTGTCTCTTGCTTTCTCCCAGTACACACCCAGTTTTTGGAAAGCTCCCTTCGTACCATTTAAACTTTTTCTTTCCGCCCCGGCTTTACTCATGAGTACACATTAACTAAATGTCCCACTGCTCACCAGCCCCTGTTCAAGTAGACCTGTGATATTAGCTTAGTCCAAACACATGGTTCACAGGAGTGTAAGGCCATTAGGAAATAAGTCCGTTTTATTCAGGAGCAGAAGCAAACAAAGGAGTGTTTCCACTACCGCTGATAGTGTCTGACAAAGGAAGTTGTTTTCTGTTTCGCGCTTCATGGTTATTGACTGTTTTCTGCAGAAACAAAATGTTTTTCATAAAGACTGAGCCCTGCAGGCGACCCCATGTGTATTTGACATTTCATTTTCAGCGGTTTGGCTTGACCCGCGAGTTGTAAACCACTTTGAGCAATTTAGCAACTGATATCAATGTTTGGCAAAATGAGTTTCTTGTGGGAAACCGACAATACTTGGGCTGAATTGTTGACTCTGTGTTGTCTTTCACTGTAAACTACCTCCAAAAGGCCTGTTTTTGTTAGCATTATTGATCCTTTGTGTTGGTTTGTTGGTATAACCTTGGTCAGTATACCACAGCAAGGACAGAAGTTAAGATCATTATCAGTTTCCTTGAATCAAATGGAGCCTTTTGGACGTACGGAGAAAGTTCATTGTTACACAGTTTGTGAATATTTTGACAAAGCAGTGGTTAATGTGTACAGTAAAGATGGCTGAGAGCACCCCCCGTGGCTTCTGTGTTTTCTGCGTGTGTGTGTCCAGATGTAGTGGAATGTGACTGTTTCATGTGAGCAGTTATAGACGAATCTACTTTCCTGGGAGTGTCTGGTATCGGTGTGTGTGTGTGTGTGTGTGTGTGTGTGAATATCTGTAGTGGAGATAAAGAAAGTGTTTCCCTTCTTTAGTTCTGTCCGACTGGGAGCACAGCTCCTCAATAGTGTCCTCTCCTTACGTAAGCTCATGTGCTTGTGTAACATGTGCCATTTTTCATTGTTACAATTAATTTACATAGTGAGAAGAGAAGTATTTTAACATTTGAAAGTATTTGGATACTTCATGGCTATATCTGGTCTTGTGTTTACCTTAAATCGGCTCATTAACTAACTAACCATAGTGTTTGGTCAGCTAACCTTTACTTTCTTGCAGGCGACATTTTGACATGTCACACTAGGAAAAGCACAGGTGTAAATAATCAAATGGATGATGGCTGAATTCCATTTAGCTGCTTCAGTTTCAGTGTCCTGGTATTGTGCACGCTCGCTCACTTTCACGCCGTTTACTGGGACACTGTTTTATTAAAACCTGCGCTTTTCCAACTGTGACAAATCCAAAAAATTGTTTTAAAAAAAATGGTAGCATTAAGTAACAAGTCCAATGTTAACATTAATGTAAACTGCAGTCCAATGTTTTTATCCTTCTGGCTAGTTACTAAAGCAAAAGCTGAGTTTAACAATGCTTTGGTTTACCTGAAGAACTTATTACTTCGGCATCAGCCTCTGCATGAACATGCTAAACATTACTCCTGCTAAACATCAGCACGTCAGCTTTCTCATTGTGAGTGTGTTAGCATGCTGGCGTTAGCATTTGGCTCAAAGCACCGCTGTGCCTAAGTCCAGCCTTACAGAACTGCTAGCATAGCTGCAGACTCTTGTCTTGTTTACATACTAAACAGAGCAGGCTCTTTGCTTTGCAGATGCTACTCTGTCTAAGGCTAAGAAATATATGTATCATAATAAAATACATTTGGAAACATTATTTGGCACCTTTTCCTGCTGTATGATTCAGTTGACCTACATACCTGATTAACTTTTTTCAAGTATCTATTTCTGGCCCACCTCTCATATGTAATAGTGGTTCCGTTATCCAGTTGACCTCCATGATGGTTCCAGATGTTGTTGCTAGGAGATTTCTGACGCAGCTGCAAAGCCTCTGTAGTGTTACGCAGCAGGGTATATTGTGTGTGTGTAGGTGCTAATCATGAGGTGCTCTGTGCTGCCCGTTTTTTTTTTTTTTCTCTCTCTCATTCATGCTTTCTCTTCCATTCAGATGTTTCTGTGGCAACCAGTGTTACATAGCAACTGACCAGCTAATAACAAGAGTTTGATCTCGCTGCTTTTCTCTGGCTCCATCTCTCTATCCCGAACTCACCTGCCTAGCTGTCCAAAATGAACGAGTCTCAGAGAGTTGCTGTGCAGACTTCTCATTAGACTGTCAGGTGTCACTGATCCTTGAAGCCTCATTTAGAGGAAAAAGTGGCAACCGCAGCAGCTGATCCTGTATAGGTCTCTCTAGAATCCCTCGGCTGTAAGCAAATAGGTTCTGCTAAGCAGATAAAGCTTGACATGGTCAAACGTCTGTAGCAGCAACAGAAAGCTGAAAATCTGTGCTGATTCAGGGGGCGGTGAATGCGTCCCCTCCCTGCTGCCACTGCCTCCGGGCTGTGTGGCAAAACTACAGCCAGGCTTTCACGGAACTGAAAAGAAGCTTCAACTTCTATCTGTGAAGGCCTTTACACTTTCAGTCACTAAAATCAAACCATTCATCACTGAGCGTTTCCACCTCTGGCATTTCAGAGGAGCAGCTTTATGAAAGGACTGAGTTCTTGAACTGAATCCGTGTGAGCTCTTTGAATCACCGCGCTCTGTATTCACTTTCACACAGCACGAGTGAAGCCGCTCAGCGGGCTGGTGCTTTTTCCGCACAGCCTTCAGGTGTTTAAGTGTGTGGCCCCGTGAGTGTGATGCAGAGATTTGCTGCATGAGGCCCCGTTCACACAAAGAATGAGACCCACTGATAACGCTAAAAGAGTCATGAGAGGGTGAGACGGGGGATTAGTGAATGAAGAAGTTGGTGGGAATATGGAGGGGATCTCTTCAGTGAATGTGGAACCATGCACACATCCAAAACATGACCCACACTGTATCTTTTTAAAACTATTTTTCACTTAATGCTCTGTGACAAAACAGGATGGCACCCATCCTCCCTAAGAAAAGCTACAAAGAGTAACTGCACCCAGGTCGATTATCCTGCTTTGCACAACATGCTTTTTCCACAACCTGTGCAGATGTGATGTGGCGTCGCACTAAAGTACAAGGCTGCATCACAGCTGGGTGTGGTCACGAGTACAACGGACCACACCCAGCTGTGATGTCGGGTGTTTTCAGAAGTTCTTGAAGTGAAATTTCCCTGGATTAAGCAATAATAAAGCAATATGTCTCTCCTTCTTCCAGACCTTATTCTCTGTGTTTCGTAACCCTCTCCCACACCCTCACATGAGATCAGCCTTTCTTTTGGTGCATTGTTATGTCACTCCCCTGTTTGCGTGTCTGTTGTTCTGTGACCATTCATTGTTGGCCCTTTTTGCTGCCTGTGGTGTACAGATACAGTACAGAAATTCCCCGATGTCCCAGTGTTTGAGCATTTTCATTATTGTAAATCTACTCAAAGCTGCTTTATATTCTCTTACACGTTTTCCTGGAAAGGTTTAGCTCCATTCAGCCCTTTTAAAAAGCCTGGTACATTTTTTGATTGTCTAAAGCTGTAATAAGACACTTCATTTATTGTAGCTTTACTAGCCGACCAACCTATATACACACACACACACACACTCATAAATACACACATGCAAGGGTTTTAGGCTGTGAGGGGTCAGGAATGTCGAGGAAAGAAGGACAAAAAGGGGAAATGGAGAGAGAGGGATAAGGGGGAGGAAGAAAGGGAAAAGTAAGTATGAAGTGGGAAAAAGATTGGCTTAATCCACAGTACAGTGTTTAGTCTTGGCTAAGCAGTAGTATTATAACCGTACAATTTGCTTGGAACGATGCTGACTAACTGTCTAAGTGCACTCTGAAATTTTACAAAAGCTCGCTGTCTGAAGTTCTCTTTTTTCATCCTTGTTTGTCTCAACCCCCCCCCCCCCATCCCTTTTTCTGACTCTAAAATCTTAAACTACTAAACATATCACTGCGCTGTGCGGGCATGTCCAAGTGCTGCTGAAGAGCCAACATTTGTACTGTGGGCATCTTTTATGAGCTGGGAAATCCAGCTGTCAGCCTCTTCAAGTTTCTGATATTACTGGAACATCTCCTAAAAATTACACTTAAAAAAAAAAACAGGTAGGATTTTGTGAAGGAGGCCGTCTGAGAGAGATGGGAGGACTTCTAGAACTTATCAGAGGGAGAGAAAAAAAAGATGGCAGAGGGTGGCATAGAGGGCAAACTGGGTGGGAGAGACGGAGACACAGAGAAGGTATTTCCGGGGTTAAGACTAGTCTCTGGCTGATGGCCATCTCTGGATCCCAGTGCATTGTGGGATAAGTTGCTGGACAGGAAGTGGAAGCGATGTCAGCTTACAGGCTGTGGTAAACTTGAAATCAAGGGCATAAATGTAGAGTGCATCGAAGGCTCCTGGTTTGTCCCTGTAATGCTGTCTGGTTGGACTCGGATGTTTTCTGTAGGATGTAGAGGACGTTAAAGATGAAAGGGCACTAAATTCAAAGGTCTGATGAACTGTATAATGTTGTTAATGGAAAGCAATCAACTTGAAAATACCTGTGGATATTAGATTTAATATAAAGATAAAATAATGTGCCTGTACATCTTCAGTATGATCCGTTTTCTAGGCCTTTCTTCATCCTGATCTACTCTCCACGTTGTGAGAATAATGGTGTGATCCATACTCGCACTGATTGTGATGATATACGAGCGCTCCCTCCAAAGCGTTCCAATTTTGTGGCCATGCAGTGCCTTGAAAGTAAACATCCCAGTGAATGCTGGAGGAAACCTTATTCAAGTTGTGTTGTTACAGACCTTTCATAAACTTCTGTGAGAGACACTTAATGCAACTTTGCATGGCATTTTATAATTGTACTCCACTACCCTTCAAATCAAATAAATTTGCGAATAAATAGTTGTGCATTACTGCTGTTTGTTGCCTCGGTCCATCATCTCGGGTGTCTTCACATGTTTACATCCATGTGTGTCAGTACGGAGGAATATTCTTCTTGGGTGCCTCCTGTGTGTGTGTGTGTGTGTGTGTGTGTGTGTGTATTGTGCACTTGTCTATTAGCTCAAGCGCCAATTGTGTCCTTGCCTCAGCCTCACCTCTCAGGGACAAAGACTCTTTTCACAGCACACGTCTCTCTCTCTCGCTCTCTCGCTCTCTCTCCCTCTCTCTCTCCCTCTCTTTCTCCCTCTCTCTCGCTCTCTCGCTCTCTCTCCCTCTCTCTCTCCCTCTCTTTCTCCCTCTCTCTCGCTCTCTCGCTCTCTCTCCCTCTCTC
>JAVQJL010040945.1:0-45901 GCA_036024295.1 Nannoperca obscura
CCGCCAAACAAAAAACCCCACACCCCCCCGGCGGAAAAAGTATGCCTTTGGTTTTGCCCCCCCCCCCCCCCCCCCCCCCATGCACCAGCATTCTTCTGGCTTGATTTTCTTTGTGGGGAAGGAGGGAGAGAGGGAAGAAAGAAAGGAAGGATGAAAGAAAGAAGTGAAGAAAAGGGTGCTTCCTGATTTCCAGAGAATTTTGAGGGAGTGGTACATATGCTCATGCATCGTGTGTGTGTGCGTGTGTGTGTGTGTGTGTGTGTGTGCAGGCCAAGCTCTGGTTCACAGTCACTCCCAAATTACTTTGACACCACAGTGATAGGCAATCATGATTATTCATCCTGTCTTCACTACAGAGGAGCTATTTACTGCTTGACGGTGATGAGAGAATGAGGAGAAACAGAGACTACACATCAAAAACCACCCACAAAGAAGAAGAAGAGGCAAAAAAAGGACCAGACTTAGAAGAAAAGAAGAGACAAAGATGAGAGCAAGTCAGAAAATGAGGGAATACATTTTACTGTCTGCCAACTAGCTGTAACATGATAACGTTCTTGGATATGCAGAGAGGGAAATTTACACTGGTGGTGAGCCAGGCAGCCAGAGAGAAAGTTAAGGAAAGACAAAAGAAATGAAGGGGGGATTAGAGCGGAGAAGTGGACTGGTTTTACAGACGACAAGAGGGGTAAGAATGCGTGTGGGAGAGTGCGAAGCCGGAGAGCCGGAGTGTGTGTGAGGGCTTTCAGTGGAAGCGGTGGTGGTGGTGAGGAGCTCTTTTGTTCACGGGGAGCAGAGGGAGGAGGGTGAAGTGAAGGAGGGAGAGAGAGGGAGAGAGTAGAAAAGAAGGAGTGGAAGGGAAGGAGTGAGGGATATGCTACTGACGGCGAGAGGGGGGTGGGGGTGTTGGAGTGTACCTCTGAAGAAACTCAACCCCTCCACTTGGACTTTTTCCAACACTGAGAGCAATAACATTTTTCATCTGTGCATGCATGAGTATGTGTGTGTGTGTGTGTGTGTGTGTGTGTGTGTGTGTGTATACAGGCTCTCCACTGTGTGTATGCATGCCTGGCCGTGTGTATGCCAGTGTATACGAACGCTGGGGTGTGTTAGTGTGTCAACGCTGAGTGCAAGGCATGAGGACAAAGAGAGAGAACGAGAGAGAGTAAGGGAGAGTAAAACCGCTAAAACCCCGTCCTGAGTCGTGTATTATAGCCAGTGCTGGGGTATCAGATGATGGCATGTGGACGGGGGAAACAATCCACTTCACCGCTCTTTCTATACAAGATGGATCTTGTTAGAGTTACTTGTCCTAGACAACAAAGCACTGCGCTGCACTCCATATGCTGCATAGAACGGACACTTTGAGGCAGTCAGGGTAGTTTACTTCTGTACGTGGCCTTAAATCATCGCCTCACGTTGAAATGCTTTTATCGGCAAAGCGTCTGCCCTACAGGAAGTGGGTGGAACAGCCTTGTTTTAGTTTGATGACCATGGAGTTTTGTGTTTATCCAATACATGCTGGGTTTTCTCAGTCCAAACAGAAGAATGTGACCCTTCAACTTGTGTCAAAGTGAGACTATGCCACTTTTATCACAAATAATAGCACATTCTTACTCTTAAAAATGAAAAGTAAAATTCATGAGCAACAAAATACACCATTGCTCATTTCAACACACTCACGTTTTGCAACTACAGCTTTATTTAGCCTGATATGAAGTTTAGTTTTTTGGAGAGAGCCAGGCTAGCATATTTCCCATAATGTTTACCAGTTCCCTTAAAGAGAATAATAGTCTGAGTGTAATACAAAGACTGATATGAATATATTTTGAGAACGCTGTTGCTTTCTCGTCGACATCTGGAAACCCTGAGACAAAGGTTTTCTGTGCTTAACCACCAAGTGAGAAGTTTTGGCCTGTACTACCTTCCATCTCAGTATGTGATCTCCACAAACAGCTGAGCTGCCCCAACATGAAGCGTAAACCTTCTGCATCCAAATCTGAAGAAATTCATCTTAATCTTGCATTTTTAACGTCAGTCCTGCTTAAATTATATCCAACGCAGAACCTGGGAAATGGAGCATGAATTTTCCCTGCACAGCTAGCCATGGTCAGTTTCCCCATAGACTGTAAGAATGATGGGCTAATGCCAAAGCCAGATGGACTACGCTCACTGTACGGTCTTTTACCTCCTAATTAGAACTATGCATATGTGCGCACGCACACACACACACACACAAGCATCTGAGGAGTAGAAAGCGTGAAGCCTGGAAAAATAATCAAGGTGCTTGGAGTAAGTGATGGAGAATATTATAAAAGATCTGAAGTAGGCCTGTGCTCATATGGGGTAATACATTTGTTTTATTATTAGCAAGCCAAGTTTCAAGATGACTGGGTTACTGCAGCGGGACAGAGCAGGACAGGGTTCCCCCACCAAAGCTCCTTAGCTTAGCATGAGGATCATCTCTGACCTATTTTAAGTCAATGGGTAAAGATTATCTTAACGCTAAGATGCTTTGGAGTAACAGGTCCCCACATCTCCCACATGAGAGACCAAACATCTATTACTGCCACCCCCCCACACACACACACAAATAAAAGCCATGTATTGTTTTGTACTTGAGCAGTGAATAGTTGCTGTGCTTTGTAACCAGGCTTGTTGCAGGCAGAGTGATTCATGTATGCTTATTTTTGCGGCTCTGTGTGTTTCTGCAAATCTCTGGATAACAGCTCCATATGCCAAAAATATAAATGCAAAATGAGATATTTAAGGAAAAACTCCACCTGTAACCACTTCATCACATACAAACAGCGGCCGGCTGGCTGCCTTGCATTTCTAGGTCTGGTCTGTTGTTTGGCTGTGTATTTTTGTTATTCCTGACATAACTTAGTAAGATTGTGCTCCACTTCAGAGTACAATGGGAGTGCAATAATAAAAGGAAAGCATCCATGGCAAGTGTCAGGTTTTGGACTGTGTTTGGCAGAATCAAAAAGGAAGGACTCTTAGGCTCTCCAACACTTGCCCATGATGAAATCCAACAAAGATGAGGCAGAGACACAATTTGGCTGTAGTCTCAATAGACCAGAATGAAAGTTGACTGTTGAATAAGAAGCACGACTCTTCCAGCGTATCAGAAAAACGTGGTGTCTTGCATTCACTGTATTATTATCCCTCTTTTCGCCTACACACAGCACAACTGATGGCAACATGTTTTCTGATGAAATGCAGAAAATGAAAAATTGAAGCATAAGTAGGCAAGGCTGGTTGAGAAAAAGGTGGGTTCAACAATAAATGTAAATTGCAACACTTCATCCTGGAGTGCAACAAACTCGAAATATTGATTATACAGTGGAACAGTAGAGCTTTCTTTTAAAGGAATTGATTTTGCTTTTGGCAAATTAGGCCTATCAACACATTGTTCTGCCACAAGGCATTTGGCATCACTTCTGCCTCTGTGATTGCTGCATACTGCGTGTGAAGTTTAAGCACAGTGTGTGTTTGCCGCATCTCATCTCATCACATGCAGTGTACACGGGGAGGAGAGAAACAGCTGCCTGTCTCTTAATCGCCCCACGCAAAGTTGATCAAAGAAGCTCATTCTGCCCCCAAAAGCCAATGAATTCCTTTAAAAGCTTACCAGGTTTCATGCTGGACTTCACAGGGATAAATATTATGGGACATGTCAGTAATGAGGAATGAGGGGGCCGGCTCAGTTGTATGAGAACAGGAAGCAGCTAGTCAAGGTGGTGACCCATAGATCATCAGTCACTCTCCCTGTCTGGGCTGTGTCACACATCAGCCAGTACCACTGTCAAACCCGGCCGCGCTCCCAAACCATCCATCTCTCTCGTAACTCGCCTTCGCTCGCTGTCTTTCATGCTTTTTGTTTCCTCCTCTGACCCTGCCAGCTCTCTGCTCTCCTTCACAACACCCACTTCTTCCATTTCTGCCCTCTCGCTCATATCAGTCAGGAGATGTTTGCCAAAACTTCAGCTGTGACAAGCTCCAGCTGTTCACCAGCAAACCCCGCTCATTTGTCTCTCTTGTGCGGACACACTCTCTCTCTCTCTTCCCTAGCATTCAGTTACAAAACCATTTTGGGCCGGTGTCCAATCAAAGCGCCGCGTTGACGCCCACAGGCAGACGGCGAAAGGAGAGTGATGGAGTTGCAGTGCTGATGAAAGTGACGGGACGCAAAGGCTGAAACCAGAATGAACCCTGGCTGCTGAGCCGAGCAAGTGACTGGGAGACTTGTTTTGCATTTTGCAAGTTTTCCATAAACATGCGCAGCACAATGCAAAGGAGGATATTGTTTAAGAGGAGAGCAGGTGTGAAAAGAACTAACACACACACTGAAATTAAAATCTTAAAATCTTTCATTTCTCCAAAAACCACACCAATTACTTCAACCCTTTTGAAGACTTCTGTCTTTGAGTGTCTGTAACGTAGAGGTAGTGCAACCATAAACATGTTTTTGAGCTGTAAACGATATGACTGTGATGACACACATCAATGGCGGTGTTATATTTCTTACCAAATGTATAAAAATCTGCTTTTCAAGGGTTGAAAATGACTCAACACGCCATCAACTGTTAAATCAGCCCTGAACCTACGAGGCCAATGCTGATATATTCATGATTGGGACCTGTCTACGTCATGAAATTTATATTAAATAAAGACTAATCAGTGTCAGTCAGTCCCCAGTGTCCCACACATTACGTCGCCTACAGGTGTTGTTCCCTCACTCGTTGCATTTTTTTGATTTGCTGGGAGAGAGGGTTCTAGCAGGATCTAAGGGTGTAGTTACACTTTAATAATGCAGGCTGCTGTACGGAAATCAAAAGCATTTCAACTCAATTGTAGAAATTTTTATTGAAAACAGGTTAGAATAATATCATTGCCCTGGCAGAGTTTTTCAATTGTTTTAAGAGAATAAGACTTTACGACTCAATTACAAACCAAAAAAAAGACTATCAGAAGGAGACTTTTCACAGTGCGAGCACACATGGCATACATAAGAACAGCTTAGAGCTTGGAGATCTTAACACGCAATTTAGTATTCATGGCACAAACGCACGCATGCCAGCACATCCTCTGTCACAAACCAGAATCTACACACACAGACATACATGAAATGACAACAGCATCAGCTCCTCTGGCCTACAATGTCCGCACACACACTTTGATACTGGCTTCTCATCCTACCAGTTCGCTTCTCTGTGTCACCCGGGGAAGAAGGATTGACCTGGCCCAGTCGCCCAAATGCTGCCAGGAGGATTGGATGATCCTGATTAGGCAGGGTGTGCTGTGAAGCAAGCTAATGAGAGGCCTGTGTGTGTGTGTGTGTGTGTTGGCTGGCTTTACTAAGGGGCTCCGGGTTCAGCCACCCAGGGCAATCTGCCCGGTGATGCTGGGACACATGTGACCCCTTTAGACCTACGGCCTGGATTACTGTTACCACTACTACCATTGTGAGTGTGCGTGTTTGTGTGCATGTGTATGTTTCCAGGGAAGAAAGTTGCTTGTTTCTGCGTGTGTACCAACATTCTGAACTAGCTCAGCCAGCCAACACGCTTTTAATCTCCTTCATCCTAATCATCAGCACTTTTAACAATTACAAAAATACCAAAGTCACTTCCAAAGCCCCGGGGACTGGGGAAGTAAATTAGTTCTTTAGCTCACCCCAGCATATTTACAACACCGCTTTATAGCTGTTATGATGTTGATGAATGTGCACTGCCCCTGCCAAATAAACTTATAATCGAGTGATGAAATAATGAATGAATTCCGAGTGGAACAACAGTCCGTGACGCCTGCCAATTTCCTCACCTTCTGTGTGTGTGTGTGTGTGTGTGTGTGTGTGTGCGCACATCTGCCCTCGTGTGTTTACCGTTTCATGGTAGCAATGTGTTTAACGCTCACTCGCACACGAAACAAAAGAAGATACATTAGGACCACACACTCTCTTGCACACGTGTCCGACAGAAGATGGGAGGAGAGGTCGATCCCCACGAGGCTCATTTATGTGTGTGTGCAGGCATCTGCTGGGAACGTGCGGCTGCAATAGATCTGTCTGTTCACATGTCTGTATTTTCACAGTCCAACCACATACCTGTGTGTCCATCTGCCGGCCGCCTGCAATGCCCAAAGAAAGAAAGAAAAAGAAAGAAAGAAATAGATTCCAGCCTCTGGCCAGATTGGCTTCCTTCTCCTTCTCCTTCCCCTGGCCTTTCCATTCTGCCACATCAGCTGAAACCTCCTTTCACAGCTCCTGTTGCTCTCAGCTCGTAAACGTACACACACTCCTCTTTTTTCACCAAGGGAGAGAGAGGCAGGAAGGAAGAGAAGGAGAGTGAGGGAGAAAAGGGGGAGCCGCTGCCTGACTTGCTTTAACAGGCAGCTCCAGCAATATGGTTCATATTCTTTCCTTCATATTCTTTCCTTCTCTTCTTCTATCCTACATCTCTTGTTTTTACACTCCCTCGTTTCTTAAAATAAAAATAAAATAACTACCCAGTGGATATTCTCTAATCATTTAGCCTAAGGATGCATGTAGGCTTACCAGGCTCCTGCTTACTTATCCACACAGCCATGAAAAGCCTCGGTGCAGGCGTGCATTATTCATGAAGGAGAAACCCATGGTTGGATTTGACGGGGGTGAAACCGGGTGTGGAGTTTCGAAACATACAAACGATCAATAAAACGGGTGTCGGAATGCTGCTCCTTTGATTTGACACCCGTTTGACCTACTAACACTCATTCACTCTCCGCGCCCAGTCCCAGAAAGCCCTCGCCAAGAAGATTTCCAGTGATTTTTTTTTTTGGAGAGTCTGTTCTGTTTTTTTGGGGGGGTTTTGGAGTTGAAACACTTAGCCTAGTTAGCTAGTCTTTTATCCGGCGCCAATTAGCCAGCGATTAATGAATTATTGAGAAATGGGAAGGGGGGATTAAATTTTAATGTGGATCTTAGGGGGAAATAGTTGTATTACAAGTCACCGCGAGCGCCGAGCAAGAAGACGCCCACCCTCAGCAGGCGTTTACTATAATCTACAGCCGTTTACGCAAGTATGGAATGAGAGAAAAGAGGAAGAGAGAACGTGGGAGTGGAGGGTGCATGAGAGGTTTTGGCCTTATGAACAGACACTGAGATCAAACAAAAGAGCCAAAAAATACAAAACTCCATATGTTGTGATCAGGGGAGTTACTAAACCAACATTCTCTCTCTCTCTCTCTCTCTCTCTCTCTCTCTCTCTCTCTCTCTCTCTCTCTACCAATGTTACCTACAGTCTTTGATCCCTTGTGTGTGTGGGTCACCTGCCACCCTAGCACCCACTCCACTTCAACCACCCCCACAAACATATGAGCAGTAATGTAAGATTCGATCTTTCATTAGGACGGCCGTGTAAGGCCAATAATAGGAGACGCTGAGATAAGGATAATGTATGTCCGTGGGGGGAAGCTCCTCCCAAGGTGATCGTTCTGGTTCAGTTCTCTCTTCCTCAAGCAGAACCCATATTGGCACTTGAGACTTAACTGATATTGATTTACTAAGGGTTAGGACTGTCTCCACCCCCACTCTGCTCTCTCTTTGTCGCTGCTTCTGTTTCTGATTCACCTCCTGGCACCTGTCTCTGCTGCTGTTCCTCCCTGCACAGCTCTGTCTGTCCTCTTTCTGCTGGCCCGTAGTCATTTCAACTGATGGAGCAGTCAATACAAGGGTGGATGCAGCACTTGATTGCCGTCACCATTTTGATACTGTTTTTTACCGTAACTCAGGTCAGCCTGATCAATTTATTAATTCCAGGAATTAATCAAGTAGAGTCTGCGTCATGTGTATCCTTCTCCTTTACACCTCTGTCACTACTAAAACATCTTTGGGTGTGTCAATGGCTGCTGTAGTGCTATAATTAGTGGCGGGATGTGACACATGTTTCCAATTTGCTATGTCTGGTCACTGCACTGGAGGGGTGGGGGGGGGGGGTGACAGAGCGAGGTAGAGATAGAGACAGACGGAAAGTGACAAGGGGAAGGAAGCTGGGACAGAGGGAGGGGCAGTGAAATAGAGGCAGAAAAATACAAGAAAGAGGGTGAAAGGTGTGAAAGAGGGAAGGGGAGGAGAGGGGGAGGAAGAGACGGAGACTGCTCACAGAGGCGGAAAGAAAGATGGGAGGGAAGGAGGGAAGCTGCAGGTGGACGGTCTAAAACTTCAAAGCAGTACATCCAGCAGAGGTCTGGAGGTTAACAACATGACAGTCCATTTGCTACACAGAGGAGATGTGAACCATACATGCGCTCCTGCACCTGATTGATACAGACTACTGCTTCTGCTTACTTTTCGCCTCATTTCAGAAGTACAAACCAGATGTGTGTGGGCTCAAGACTTTGTCCTTGGAAGATGTGCACTATTTGGACATGCATGGGCTCTTAACATATTTCAGCCCAGGGCCAAAACCTATTTTGGCCTGTGGCAACTGAAACTAAAGTAAGCTACTGCTCTTGTCATGTAGAGACCGAGAAGAAACAAGTACATGGAAGTGTGTAAAAAAGGGCCAAGAAAATAAACTGGAGGAATGACTAAGCTGATTAACTATGAATAGTAAGCTTCATGAGTAAGCTTCATCGTATACAAAGGGCTTTGTATTTTGAATATATGAGTGAGAAAATCTGTGCAAATGAATATGTCTGGCGTCAAAGCCACCACCCCTCTAATTGCCAGCCAGGCCCATTCACTAAGCCCTGACACCCACCTAACACTAAACTCCATTAGGAGACAATGACATGGAATCACCTGTAAGGCCTGAAAAGCCCGGGCTGTTAGCTTCTCACTGAAAATTACCCTCCCGTGTCCAACTCTACTCCCTGTTGGGTGAATCCACCCACTGCTGACAAAAAGCCCTCATTAAGGGCTTCATGCCTGGCTCCACAGCGGGGGCCCACGCACAGTCACATCTGTGGAGAGGGGAGAAACCGGGCAGGCCGTAGCCTACAGCACATGGACACATTAAAAAACCTGTTAGTCTCTAAAAAAAGGCTCCTGGCATGGGTGTGAGCTGCATGGCAAGGTTTGGTAGGCTGCCTAAAGCAAGCCTTAATGTGCTTTTGTAGTTTATGTGTTGTAAAGTGGGTAATGTAGGCAAAGTTATGGCAAAGAAATGGGAAGTACTCAGGACCAGTGTCAAGCTGATAGTTTGTTGGCTATACAAACCATATATTTCTACACTTTCTATTGTATTTATTGAATACTTTATTTAAAAAAAATAATAGTACATAAACTATGTATTAAGCAGAAAGATATGATTGTTCCAGTTTGTAGTCCAGAAATGTCAAGATTTGCAGAACTGAAGCCTGGTGTCACCTCCATACAAGCCGCCTTGTTACCCCCCCCCCCCCCCCGCCACCGGGCGTCTATTCAGACACTGGGAAATTGGCAGAGGTGTGAGAAAAGTGGTGTCGGTCGTTAAGGCCGGACGGCCGAGAGGTGTTTAAAATGACATTTCCTCAGCTAATGCCTGACACCTTCTCCAGAGGAAAGAAAAAAAATGCAAATGAGCGAAGGCCGAGTGGGCAGACGGGGTGTTCGAGGGGCCTGCGGGAACGGGGGCCTAGACTTTAATCAAGGTCGTCCAACAGCAGCAATTAGAGCGCCACACACGTCTTTATTATCCTACACACGGCTCCTATCTAGCAGAGCTTACTGGGACTTCGCCGATAAGAACTACAGCTGGATTATCCACAATAACCAACGCGAGCGAGACAAATTCAGAACAGCTGTGAGCCAGAGCGGCCCGTTTCAGCTCAAAGTGTAGGCTGGACGTGGGTTAAATAACACGTTAGACTGCAAACGATAATGATGGGATGGTGTTATTTTGGAGAGAAAGTGTAACCAATTGTCCAAATTAAAACCAAACTAAAAAAAGAATGAATTCTCTTAGAGGGCCCGTGCGTGCAGTAGGCCTGTTACCACTCTTTATGAAACTTTAGGGTGTCGTGCATGGCAGGTTGCATTAGCAGACACTCAGAAGGACACTAACGGTTACTTTCATTACATTCATTAAATGTTCTCTTCTCAGCAGAGTTTGCATGTCACGAGCATGCAATTAAACTCATTATTCGACCCGTTTGACTCTCTCTCCGGCATTTCATGGAAACTTTCAAGTTCAAACATACAATTACGCAACCAGTCAAATGTTATGGTCTGCAAGTGAGAACTGCTCATACCTTTCGTTCAGGGAATTCCAGAAGATAGGCTCCATATTGCTGGCCGTCGTCCCCAGTAAATCCAGTAAGAATACCAGCAGGATTCCCAATCCATTCCCACTTCCTCGACACGCCATTTCAACCCTGACACCCAGCCTGTGGAGCCCCATTTAAAAGAAACGGGCAATATCTTCCCGTGTTTTCAATGTGTGTCGCAAGGAGACTCAAAACAATGGATGTGCGACTACAGCCGGGCTGTAGGCAGAGGCAGTCAAAGTGTGGAGTGAAAGCCTGCCGTATACAACCTCATGGATCCGCAATTCGTCAAATTGTAGTGGCTCAAACCAAGAAGCAGACTCTGAAATGTGCAAGAGAAACTTGTTCAATCCGTGCGTCTGGATCTCCAAACCCGACGGTTTCTCTGCGCGTCCACGGCCGTACTATTTCAGTGCCAATCCCATGACTTTCCCATTAATTTGTCATTAGTCTTCAATTTCCAAAGCAGTGCTCCTCGGCTCAAATAGAACTCCACTGAATCGAATTCTGTCAAATGTATCGCCACCCAAGAGCTATTTCTGTTGCCTTTCGGTGCGCCCTAATTGTCTTTTTCCGAACAATGTTCCCTTGTTCTCTGTGCCGACTCTGTGTGATTTCTCTCCCATTACCTGTTTTTCTCGAAAGATCAACCTTCCAACATATCAACCTGAACTCAAATCTGGCAAATCTGTTAGCAGGAAACAGCAGGGGTCATGCCAAAACTGTGAACACAAAGCGTTTAAAATGGAAAAGATGTCACTCGTGTCCACAGCTCCATCCTCATAAAAACGTGTTGAAGCTCGGTGGGTTTAGTCAGTGCGCATTACAATCCTCATTCTCCTCTTTGGAAAATACACAGGTTGTAAATCCGCAAATCCTTCAGCAGCGGATTTGTTGAAAATAAAAATAAAAAAACCAGGATCCACGTCGAGGAGAAGTCCAAGAATAAATGCAAGCTACAACACAAGAAAGCTGAGAGAAACAAACCAAAGAGCTAGAAAAGCATACCCCCTCTAACGCCGTCACACAAAGGCCAACGTCAAACTTGAAAAAGGACAAAACAAAGATAAGATGCGAGTTGTGAGAATCTGTCCCTGTTGGTAAATTGACGCCTATCTGATGCGGCGCATCATGTGGAGAGCGGGACGCGTCGCTGCTCGGCCAGAGGAAAGTGCTTCATTCGTTATCTCATCCGTCTCTCTGCTTCAAAATCCCACTGGTTTGACTTGCCCTAATGCTCGCAGCACATTGACAGACCGACTGGCTTGTTTGAGAGAAGGAGGAGGGAAAAAGGGGACGTGGATGAATGGGAAAAAAAATCCCCATCCTCCGACTGGCAGGCAGGGCGCACTGACGGAGCGCGAGTCTTCCAGGCTTGTTCGGGGGGGCGGGATCGAGTCCCTTTCAGCGCCGCGTCTCTCCTCCTCCTCTTCTGAGTTTCAGGGGCCCCCCGACTCGGACCTCTGGACTCCCTGGCGCTCTATTCTGCCTCCGTTCAAACGCTTAAGAAGAACCCCCACCACCACCAGCACCAGCAGCAGCAGCTCTGTAGACGCTCAGCGGCGTGATGGAAGAGCAAGAGCGCCCTCTATGCATGTAGTGGGCATCGCACGTGCCACTGGAGGAGGACTGTGTTGAAAACAGTCCAGAAGGAATTTTAGAAGGTATATTACACAAACGCCACAGCCAAGCTGTAAGTCCCTATAGGGGCATTTAAGGTTTATTAGAGATGAAATATGCCTCAAGGTGCAGCATGAACTCATTATAGATGTATTAAAGGAATAATATGTCAATAATAAAAAAAATATGAAGCGGAATTACAAGTCACACTATGAGTAACTTGCATTTTTTGGAAACTATTGCTAACCATATAAGAAAATAAAAGAATACTGTCAGGCGCGCTCATCGAACTGGATTCACCTCATAAGTCTGCAGCCCAGTCTAAACAAAAAGAACCCCCTCTCTGTGTGTGGGAGGATGTGGCCCTCTGTCTCTCTCTCTCCCTCCATGTGTCCTCCCGTTGACAGAGCAGGGAAAGTGTCCCAGCATCCAGCACCAGCATTTCAAAGTGGGCCGTTCAGCTTGATGAGGTACAGGACGAGGCGGGTGACAGGCCCCGCTGAGGGCCACACACACCAGTGTTTACACTGAGTCCCCGGTCGCCAAGAACACTGACACTGATTCACTTATATGCTATTACACACACACAGAAACATGTATGGGATGGGGAACAGAGCACTGTCAAAACTGTGACTGGACTGCCCCCATGTGGCAGATACAGTGCATGAACCTGACTACACTATGTCAGAGTGACGTGTAGCCTGCCAGACCACTACCAAAAAAAACATCAAATGAACTATTAGAGCCTACTCAGTTACTTTCACCTACTCTCTATCCATCCTTCCCTTACTGTGATCTTTCCGGAGCTGAGAAACAGCAAGTGTGTTTAACTGCTGTCACACACTATTCTGATGAAAATCCAACCTACCAAACTGAGACACAAACTATGACGTTCTTAAAGGAGCACACCACCAGTTTTACACATGACGTTCAGATTACTCGCAAAGTGCTACTCAGCCAGTACGGACAGCTATGTCATGTATTTTGTGGCTCTGGAGGGAACTTTCCACATAAAATCTCAAAAACCGATGATGTCATAGTGATGTCATCAGAGTTATCTCAGCTTTGAGCTTGAGACGTGAAACTTTTTAACAGTGAGCCGGCTTTACAAATTGGAGGCGTGGGATTTGAAAGAAGTGGGTAATTAGGAAGCTATTGAATTGCATTAAGTAAAATCTGGAGTTTGACCAATGCCAGAGACTAAAGGTCAGGATATCTCGGCCTCTGCTGCTCAGATTTTGACCTTCTTTTATTAATCAGTTCTTGTGAGTATCCTAGATTTATGGAAATGCAATGCTAAATCGTTAAATATAAGGAGGTGCATTTGGCTGCTTCCTTTCTTCTGAAAATTGTCCTTGTCCATTATACTGAAAATCTCATAAAAGTGCTTATTTCTGTGCGTTATATTAACATTACCTGACACAATACATTTTTCTGTCATATTAGGAAGGTGAAACATTTTTTTAGACTTTGTAATTTCACTCTCCAACTAGGAAATTGATTCTGTGCCAAAGCCTAAGACTCGTGTCAGCATGGAAATCCATGAGCTCCCCAATATGTAGCTGCAGTACAACACACTTCAACACTACAACACACCAGATAGACAGAGAAAGAGAGAGAGAGAGAGAGAGAGAGAAACAAAGAGGGGAAGAGACCTTCAATATGTTTCATTGCGAATATTTTGCTTAAAAACAACAGAGGGAGGAAACACTCGATGCACCATGAACACCTCCTGCTGTTCCTGCACAGCCAGGGAGAGAAAGGAAATGAAAGTGAGACGGAGACAGAGGAGAGCATAGGGAGGGAGGAATTAACATGATAGAAAAGGCAGGTCTACAACGGAGAAGATCTGAAGCTGGCAAGGCTTTAGTCTCTTGCTCAAAGGCACATCAGCAGGGCAGATTAATGATCATCCAGGGGCTCAAACCAGGGTCTGCAGGCTGGAGGATAATCTGCAAGTTAAGACAAAAGTGCAGACATTTCCTCTGCAATGCAAAATTACAGCATGCTTTCAACAAGAATTGTAATTGCAGGTTATGAGATCCAAACAAGAAACACATTCAGTGGGGAGATTTTATAGAGCTGGTCAGAGAAAAAGAAAGCATAAGAGAGCAAAAGAGAGCAGAGTTGGAGCCGTTTCTGTTGCGCCGACCTCCTGAAACCTTGGCAGGGCAGATGACAGAGCTAAATGTAGTGGAGGAAGACAGACTGGTTTAGAGACAACAGTAGTTCAGAGGTGGAGCTGGCATGAAAAACAAACCTTCTGCTGCGTCTGGGAATCTGTGTGGGAAAACACTGGCTGGTTTGTGGCTCTTGCTTGCTCGTGTTTGTGTGTGTGTGTTTCGAGGATGATTCAGTTTATAAAACTGCAGAGCTTTAAGATACCACCTACATCAGATCTGTCATAGTGCTGAATAACGGAACTTTCCGCAGTGAAATGTGAGTGGAAGGAAGGAGTTTGAAGATGTTTTTGCACACTTAACGTACACTGATAGCTGGTACGTCTGTATTTATTGCTGCTTATTTATTCACGTTGACCTCATTTACTGCACCGACCTTCAACTCCTCTTCATAACCGCATCCTCTCCCTGGTTACTCTGGCTGCAGCTGCCAGACCTCACCCCCCCACACACACACACACACATGCAGACACACATTTACACAAAATCAAGCATGAGAATCACTTTCAACATAAGCAATTACAGTCAATGCACGGTTAACATTATGCATGTAGTGGTAAGGATTAAGGTTAAGGATAGACACATGAACATACACAAACGCACAGACAGACACCGGTGGTGGCGGCAATACAAAGACCTCAGGCAGGAAAACATGCACCCTGATGGGAATGAAATTCACACAGAGGGTGGTACAGAAATGTGTGTGTGTGTGTGTGTGTGTGTGTGTGTGTGTGAGGATGTGGGTCGGTGTCAGAGCATGGCACCCTCGCCCACCTCGCAGCTGATAGATCTCATCTGTTCGTCTTTATCTTTCCTCCTCCTTCTCTCACACAAAACAGCAAAACACTCCTCCGTTGCCAACACATACACACCCTTGTTTCTTCCTGTGACAGAGAGAGATGGTGGGGGCAGGAATCCTTCTTTAGTCAGACTTATGAGGACATATATTCATGGTCTAACCTCAGCCTGTCTCCTAATTTAACTAAATCTAGTTCTAATTCTAACCTTAACCCAATATCTAAACATGACCTTGCAGGTGATATTTAACCTGTTCAGAACCCAATTATGTTCCAAACACAAAACAAATGGTGTTTTTTTGATTGATGAAATGATTAATGAAAACAAGGGGTTGATTTCTGACTTTTATATTCTGTGTACATAATCAATAGGATACATTTGGAGCTGAGTGCATCATCATTAAACCAAATCAGAACATTAAGAAGTATTTCCAGATTTCCAGTGACAGATCCCCCAACCATTCCAACTGTTGAATGAATCCCAAGTAAAAGCATTACATTTTTCATAATATTCTGATATTATACGTAATATAACATATTATGTTTTCTATAAACACAGTGTAAACACAAATGATGCACTTTAACAATATGATTAATAGATTCAAATGTGCCTTACTCTTCCTCCCTCCCTCACTGTCGGCCATGCTTGCTGAAAAAGGGGGTGTGGGTCTATTGCAGTCCACTTTGGATGAACGCTATGATTGGCACATCTAATTAAATAAGGCATTTGGGTGGAGTCAGATGACAGTAATCTTAGATCTGGACATGTTAAATAAATTATGACCATTGGAATGGTCGGGGCATCTGAACGGGTATATGTGTTGTATTTGCAAGAAAAAAAAAGTTGTCTACTCAAAGACAAACATACTCATACACTATAGAAATTGAGAAGCTGCTCACAGCATAATGAAACTAAACAAATTGTGGATTGTAGCACAAAACCACAGAAGGTATTCAATATTTGGCCAAAACGTTGCTTTCAGAAAGTGGAATTCCAAAATCGCAGTTTCATTGACGTCCGTCAGTACAAGTCTTGTTTGTTCTTGTATCTTTGACTGGAGAAAAATCAAGGAGGACACCTGATGCCAGAGACCATCCTTGAACAGAGACACAGGTTACAATCTCCTCCCCATAGAGAGAGAGAACAATTTAGTCCTGTCCACAGCTGAAGGGGAAAACAATTCATTGCTCTCCATTGACTTCAGATTGCGTGATGGTGCCTCCTTGTCACTTCGATCTGCTAGGAAACAACACAAACATGCCTAAAATCTGCTGTGTGGTGGAATGCACTAGCAACAGGGTAAAGAACCCAGAAATAAGTTTTTATAAGCTGCCGAACCCAAAAACGGAGCTTATAAGAAGACAAAAGTGGATACACACAAGAGGGCTTCAGCAAAAAGAATAAGAACACTGCAGGATCCTGACAGTCTGCCTACATGTGCAGCGAGCATTATATCGCTGGCAGCCTGAGTCAAATATCTGAATGTCAGTTTTGGACTAAATGTATTGCTGTTAAGTTAAGCTAAAGCATTTTGACAGTATGAAACTTGTGTAGTGGAATGTGGTTAAATCAGAAAGCTCTGCAGTATTATGTTTACAGGGACCTTAGCTAACTACAGTAAGTCAGCTTGAGAAGGGACACTGAGATAGACCCACAATATTGTCTCTGGTAGACACTGGGTGCTGTAATCTAATATTTTTAGCTAGCTACAGGCATTTTGTTAGCGTTTCAGCCCTTAGTGCCTGCAAATTGTGACACAGATTGTTTTTCCCTTCGCTGGTATGACATGTTGCACTCTGTCTTTATGTATGACAACCTGTTATCTAAATTCCACAGCCAGGTCACGTGATACCAAAGTAAATCATCCCTTTGACAACTGAGTAGCTCCATCCACTGGGGAAGGCCACAGAATGCAGCTGAAAGCTTCAAACACACCAAGTAAGTGGACTTTGTGGTGAGAATTATTTGCCAAGACGTCTTGTATCCCAAAAAGAAAAGTAAGGCACATTCTTGCTTAGTGAATAGGGAAATGAAAATTAGTTTAAAGCATATTTTATATACGAGTGGATCCCATCATTTGGGCTGGTAACCCTCTTATAAAGAAGTGTCTGCGTGCAAACCCCTTACAGGTTGAATACACAGTATCAGTTGTGAGCACTTACTCCAAAGAGAGTAAGATTTTCTCCTCTAAAGCTCTCAGTTTGTTTCATCTCAATAATTGTCAGAGGCCTGAAGAGATTAAAAAAAAAACTAAAGAAAGCAAAGATTAGAGTCATTACAGTCAGGAAAAGAATCTAAAATGAATTAGCAGAACATCATTTTTCTTCTGTTCTCCTTGACATCTCACAACCCCTCAGATTGATCTTGCGACCCTTTGAGGGGTTCCAACCACTGCTGCATACTATAAGTAGTATGGAACGGAGACACAGCACTGATTTTCAGACATTAGCAGTAATTGCAGTTAACTGTACTCCCCTTGTGTCCCAGGCATTAAAAGGCCTGTAATAAAACCGCTGGCTTGACTTAACCCATATACAAATACAGTCCTAACCCTAAAGGACTTAGGGATTGACACTGTGTCTACTTAAGAAGATTTTCCCCATCTTCAAGAGTCTATTTCACACACAAACACACACGTGTATCCTCACCTGGACTTTGCCTTCCATATCTTATGCGTGTCTTCGTCTCTCCTCTGCCTCCCTTTTCATTTGGCCAACAGGGAGTCTCCTTGCTCCCCCTAATCTCCTCCTCCATCTGCCTCCTCTGGTCCTAGCAGAGCTCCTCTGACCTGGCCCCGTACTCCACCTGCTCCCCCTAACAGCACTCTGCCTCCAGCCTTCTCAACCACTAACTCCTGCATAAACCTCCCCTCCAGTCTCTGTGGAGAGGGGGAATGAGGGAGGGTGTTTATGGAAAGGTGTAATGGATGGACAGACGCTGGGATGAGAGTTGTCCATGCAGCCTGAGGGCAGGTAGAAGGATGAATTTCGGCCCTACTGCTCTACCTTTCCCCAGAGTACAATTATGCAAGCAATTACTCTCCCCGGGCTACAAACTCACCACTAAACCGCCTAGATCACACCCAATCTGTCAGGACTGGCTGGGATACTGGATGCTTAACTTACTTCAATAGGCTCACCCTCATGATAAGTAGCTACAGGGACCGCCAGAGGGAACGTGTGAAGAGCAGGATGAGATGATGAGAAGAGGATGAGGTGAATCATAGGACAGTGGAGGCACACATGCGAGAACATATCTTAAATTAATATTCTATATGTATTAGGGCTTATATATATATTCGTGAGAGAAAAATCAATGCAGACGTACTCGTCCCTACCTGCCAGCAACAGTAGAATATGATGATATGACATCTTTTCTCTGTATTAATCCTCCCAGCTATTTCAGATGGATGTCCACGTGTGCCTCCACATCTGGAGTGAATAGAAAAGGATCAGACTTCGCAGCAAAATAAAACCTCTGGTGCTGTGCTTTTCCCTGGCTTCAGAGCATGAGCAGGAATACAGGTGCCAATTATTTCCACATCTAATGTAAACCAGAGAACAAGGACGCGTCAATCACCGCTGCTGCTGCGCAGCCTTTTGGAATGGAAATGGGTTCATACAAACGTGGCTATTTTGGCGGCTGATGAAAGAGGTTGGTTGGGACTTATAAAAATATCCCAGCAGATTCAGGCTTTGTAAGGAAAACCTCAAGTCATCTCAACTTCAGATTGGGCCTTCTATAATGAGCAGAAAATGTGACTATGTGAAAATGACATTCTACTACTGACTGTGAACATTAAGGGGTTTCACACGCATCATACAAAGTCAAGAAGACATTCAGTATTTTGGATTTAACTCCTATCCTAACTAGTGTTAACTGAAGAAGTCACTGATCATCTGGTAGGTAGGAACTGCATGTAGCCTGTATCTCATTTCATGCTTATTCCTCCAAAAGTTAAGATATTTCATGTCTGGTGCAAAGTGGTGCACTGACTGGTAATCTACATTGCTACCCCTACAGATGTGCTGGTATCATATCATGCAATAAGTAAAAGTTCTGCCTTAATAATTTCACTTAAGTAAAAGTACAAAAATATGTACTCACAGAATTAGGCATTGGAATATCCTCATGTCACACATATTACTGTATTATTACTGATGCCTCACTCTATAAGCATTCTACTTTTGTAGCTGGTCGAGGTAAAGATCATCTAAACTAACTTGTACTGCTGGGTAGTTTGCTCTGCAAACGTGCATCATATTATTAAGGTAATCATGATTATATTTAAGATCTAAATCTGCAAAGTGAAACTACAGCGGTCAAGTAAAGGTAGTGCAGTAAAACATTTCCTCTGAAATGGAAAAGTACAGCATAAAGACCTCAACGCCGTACTTAAGTGCAGTACTTGAGCAGACGTACTTTGTTACTTTTCACCATCGTTAGGGAGTAAAAGGTAGGACGCTGCATCCATTTGACCATTTTATTTCTGCTCCGTCTCTACCTCGTGCCCTAACTTCATGAAAGTGCAATGCTAAACTGCTGGAGCCCACTATTGCCCCCGCACAGCCTAATCTGGGAAGCATTGGATTCAACCAGGCACTCGTGAATCACACGCAGAGATGGCTTCGATGGTACATCTTGGCTCCAAATCTTGTCCCGCTGTAGCCCAAATTGAATCAGATTGAGATCTGTCCGCCTGCTTTACACTTAATTTAGGTGACACGTTTCCTAAAAGCCTGAGCTGTAAAGTGAGAGGTGTACCACATAATGTGGCAGCTGTGTATATGCAGCACATAACCTATTAAATCTGAAGAAAACTGGATGTAACAACTCTACTCCACTGGTGTGTCAGAGCCGGGTCAGAGTGAAGCCCTGTGCTAAGCGCCTGTCAAACGCATCAAAAGTCTCTCGGAGATAAAGGCGCTGTCCCTTTGACATTTAGAGAAATGTCATGTATGACAACCTCTGAAAGCTACAGCAAATCGGTTCCCTCTGCTTCATGTTCTAAAAAGCCTTTTCCTTTCAAAGGCATCATGAGAGTGACAAACCAGAGAGCAGTCTAGACATTTTAGCATCTCAAACTTCAGAGCCGTGTGAGCCTCTTTTCCTCCATGCTAATTCAGCCGGGGTCACACTTCTGAGTGTTTGCTTGAGTGCTTCACTATGGGATTAGGAGATTCAACAGGCAGACAGCCATTTGAATAATTGTTTTCAAATGTCTTTCTTAATATCAAGATCCCATTACTTACTATTCCGCACACTCTCTGGTGATGAGCGCTGGGACTGCGAAGTCTGTGTCTGTGTGTGTGTGCGCACGCCTGTCTAATGGAAGGCACTTATGCAAGGCCATGGAGACTCACTCAGGATGCGACATAAATGGAAGCACAGAACACAGAAACACAGAACACTTGATGTGGATTGGCTCATTAACTGCACAAGTGGAAAGACTATACTTCAGCCACCTTGGGATGAAGATAATGGCCCGGCTGTCATCTGTGTGACAGCACTAAGGTCTGGGGGATATGGCTTTCTGAAGGCAGCGCAGATACCGTTTTCTATACCAACCATTTAGACCTTTAAAGATGAAGATCACAAAAAATGAAAGACAATTGGTCAAAGTAACCTCTAGAATTTCATTGTGGGCAGGATGGCCGGGAGGCCTCTGAAGAATCATTAGACAACCGAAGGTGAACATGGAAAACCACTACTTTTCATATTGAAATCTAAACCTATCATATGCAGTTAGTGTGGTTTTAGCTTAGGGATAAATGTTTTGACAGTCAGACTGCATGCTTAGTTTAACCTTCAGGAACACTTCTGAGGTATACAGCAATTACTTAAGGCAGGTTGGCCGGATGTGGCTTTGCCTTCATACAGTTTGTCACGAGATTTAAACAACTTTGCGGCCAAAAAAGGGAAAGAATGAAATGCTAAAATAGTGGACTTATGATCACAACAAAAATGAAAAGTCTGGACTTCACTCACTGACTGCCCAACTTTTTAATCAGAGGACAATATTACTCCAGTACAATGACACCTTTTCCACATGAATAGATAAATGAATAGATTTTTGTTATGCCAAAACATTTTCCACCTACTTATAAAAGCATAAAATAAAATAAAATGTTTGGCCATTTTGGGGCAGTAGAACAAGCTGTAAACAACATTGACATGACCTTATAAAATTAATGAATGATGAACATTCTTTTTTTTTTAAAACACATCCAGCAGATAGAGAACGACATTAGCATTCATTTGAAGACATGTTCATGTATTTCACACATTTAGGTCGAACATTTACTGTCCTTTTAGCTTTGTAAGAAAATAATACAGCATCTTTTTAGATGCTAAATACGATATGTTCACCAGCTAATTGCAGTCTTCTGCTGAGCAGGTGGTGTACAATGGGTCTGGCAGTTTGCAAAAAACAGGGCCCTGCTGCTGCTTTCAGCCAAGTTCACTGAGAGTGAAGTCAGTGAACAACTGCAGACTTTGGTGAAAGTTCTCTGTAGTCGACTCCCTTTAACATTACATAGTAATTGTATCCTTTATTAATATAAAGAATTGGATTGCAGCAGCTTTAAAATTAAAATAGTTATAGCTTTTTTGATGTATTCAGACCTTGCTCTTCCTTTCATTGCTGAATCAAGTGATTATTTCAATCCCTGGAAGATTCTGTCCGGCAGTCCATACGTCATGCCAGAATGGAAACATCAAACTCAAGGAACTGTCAATAGCTTGACTTGATTGACAGCGCCAACGTATGTGTCACAACCACTTTCTGTCCCTGACGGCCAGCAGCAAGCACAGAGGTGAGCTGCATCTCACTCGTCATCACCATCCACACACTTCACTCTCAGGTCGGGCTGAGATTAAATAATAACACAAGACCATCAGACAAACGAGTGGCAATCACCACACGGCTGGATTATCTATTACACTTGTTTGTCATTTTTTCTTTCTCTGCCCCCAATTTTACATCTCGTCGTCTATAAACCTACCTTCCTCTCCCAAGGCGGAGACGGTTGCTAAGCAACCTGCACAACACAACAGTGCAGCTCTCCAACTTGGCTCTGTGCTCCGTGTGCTCCTGTGGTTTCAGACAATCAAATCACCGAGTATGTGCATTCATACAGAATGTGTGTGAGAAAGGTGAGAGCTATGAACGGTTTCCATCTCATAAGCTTTTAAGAGCTGCCTCTTGAATCGAGTGCAACATCATCTTACATTCATCTGGGAGTTATTACAGGGCAGCCGACAGACTGCCTTTAAACACAAAGGACAAAAATGAATGAGACCATAAATCTGTCGAGAGAAGTACTTTTAATTCACTCCAGCTTGAATAAAAACAGCAGAAAGCCACCTGTCGTAGACACAGACATCCATCTAGAGACTTCTGTGACACCAAGGCATACAAGGTTCCTAATGCCTCCTGGTAAAGCTAATTTGTGTAGTATTGTGTGATAGCAGCTACACAACAGTAGCTATTATTACTTAGCAACAAATCTGAGTTCCAATAAGTGAAACCTGGATCAGCGCAGGCTTCAACACAACAAATCCGTGTCTACAGATACATGGCTCAGGCTAGATCATGCTGTGCTCCTTCTGATCAACCTGCAAAAAAAACCCTACAGCAAAGCACACCCCACTGACGGCAACAAAAGCATTGAGCAAATCACTGCAGTACATTATTAATGCAATTATACAAGTACAATGTGCTTAGTGCTGCCACATCACCACACACACCGGTACAAATGTAATCTGAGCACAATCTGTAGAAAAGGTGCACTCACTGACTTTCACAGAGTTATGAGGTTACAGTAATCAAACTAGCTGCTTACAGAGTATACATTCGTAACATTAGAATGATCAGGACTTTACAAAAATAGACATTTGTGGGCATGCACAGAGCGACACAACACTTGGTGCGTCTAATAGTTTAAAAAAAGAAGGTAAAAACAGGAGATCCCATCAGTTTACAAAAGCAAAGCTCAAGAACACATGGCACTTACTGTAACTAGCAGTTAGGAATCTCCGGGGCAGCATCACAGCCACACACGTAAACAAATACTCCCACAGACAACTCACATCGGAGGAGCGATCAGTAAACACACACTGGGCCGCGTCACACCAGTCAAGCCTTTCAATTTGACCAAACTCAGGAAGTTAAAAAAAAATAGATGAATTAGATTTAATCTTGACTGGATTCACAAAAACAAATATCGTCTCACTAATGAAATAAAATTGAAAAATGTCAGACCCCAATTCACTTCTTATGCAACACACAGGATGTAACCAGAGTAAGGTTTTAAAGAAAACCTCCTTGCTTTTAGCAATGACCAGTCTTGACGTTCTGATTCTTATGGACCAAACTGGCATTCCAACAATGGAGTCTTCAAACACAACCCTGACAATCTGTTCTGTACCAACCTAACCTCAGACCCATTCACTATTGCTGGACCATAATTTAGCCTCTGGCCAATGTTTTGGGGCTTCTGGTGCAGCCTGCAGATATCTGGATAACGGACATCCGGGCCAAGACTTCCTCTTCTGTGCGCTGGTCATTTTTTTACAGTGCGATTCGCCACCTCTGAACCCATCCGCTATCATCTGAGAATCATTTGAATGCATATACATTAATAAAAAGCTCATCTCTGAGATAAAAAACTAAATTGTCAGCCAATAGTTTATGAGATTGCATTTACGACGAAGCATTCAGCCTTCTCCACACAGACCATTTACCACACAACTAAAGCCTGCTCAATACTACTCGCACTACAGACGGACACCAGAACACTTATGATAGCAAAGTCTTGTCCCTTGCCTACAGATTCTGCATTCATATGCTGTTTATACAGAGTAGTACCAACTAATGTGCAAGGTTTCAGAAACCTTTCATTCTAACTTGTGAGAACACTATGTACGTAAATGCTGTAAACCTGCAGGTGATATGTCAAAAGTCAATTTCAGACATTTGGACTGTAAATGTGCTAATGTTCAAGGTAACCGGATGTTTAAAAATGATCCAGAATGCTTCTGCATGTCATGTTGCTGATGGCAAAGAGAATCGGACCACTAATTAGCTTTACCCACACCAAGCATTCCTGAAATAAATATCACATGGCAGGTGCTTCAGGCCTCCACCGCCGCCGTACTCTGCTCTGGGGTCCCCTCTGAGGCAGAGCCCAGCGGCCCGGCCCACCACAGAGTCAGGGCGTTGTCTTGTCGGACCTCCCGCGGCGACATCACAGCTTCGCCTCCCTCGCCGTCAGACGCAGAGTCACCCTCGCTGTCGCCGGGCCACGGGAACTGACGCTGACCGCTGGATGTTGCCAACAATGGCATGAAGGGATGAATACTGTAAAGGAGAAGGATGGCAGGGACAGGAAGAAAATAGAGAAAGGAAGGAAATGAAAATGATGGAGTGACAAGGGTGTAATGCCAAGATGAAATTTCTGGTATTTTGCAGCGTTGCACATGTAAACAGTAAGAGGAAGTAAGTTTTCACAGACTTAAATGAATTGAGATTGAAATTTTAAGTCCAGATTCTTTACATTTTTGAAGCACATTCACAGTCATGATACATCATTTTTAGTTCATCAGCTATTTCTCTTCCACACAGAATACACATTAGATTACGGGAATTGCTCCTCAGCAACAAAGCCATTTGCAGGATTTTTCATAAATGCATACATAAGCTATAATTATTGCTCTCTGATCAGACAGAGCAGTAATGTTCTATATAATAATGTTGTGCAATAGTAATTTCTGAAATTGAAAGCTGTTGCTTATCTCAAATACTCTGGATGATTTGTTTGCATGTCCTACGCTTGTTTGTGAATGATTGTTGGACCCAAACAGCACAACGCAGCAAGAAGCAGCAGGCAGAAAACCATCTGTTTGTACGGAAGACCAATATAGTTTGTGACTGTTTGAACCATTAAATGGCAGTTAGCTGGGGGCTCCCTGTTTGCTTGTATGACAACAAGATATCTCATTAACGGGACGATTGAGAAGCTTCACTTTCTACCTGCTATAAGATTTATTTTGCACCATTAATTGTGAAATGCTCTGCCAGTGCCTACATTGGTGTTCTTGCTTATTGTGAGGTAATTTCTTACATCTTCTTTTAATGCTTCATTTCCCTAAAATCTGTCCAACCTAAGATAAAAGGCTGCAAGTCAATAAAACACAATGACTGATGACATTTTGATTTTAGAACACGATGACACGGAAGACAGAAGCCTTCACTTTCTGCTGCGAAAAAGAACGAATGCTCTTTATCCTTTGTATAGCTTTATATCGTTTTACGGTTCAGATCAGGTCAAGCAATCATGACACAAACAAACTTGGTGATGACAGTCAGACAGTTCTGATCTGATATTTTATCTGTCCTATCATTACTGCACCTGAAACAGTCCTTCACATCTGATCAACTGACCTGATGCCGTTGGTGCAGTCCCAGTGGGTCTGGAACCTGAGCTGAGGTTGCAGCAGTTCCTCGTTACCATCAGCAGGAGCTGTCTGGGTGTCCCACACCGACACCACTCCCTCGGTGTCTCCACTCAGCAGGTACTTGCCCGACCTATATAGAAACAAAACAGCATTTATACAGCCATGTGAAAGTTCAACTAATTGACGCAGTATTGTAATTTTATGCAAGTACACACACACACGAGTAGTAGTAAACTTACAGGTCCAGGTCAAAGTAGATGCGCTGGTTAGTGGCCACATTTCTCTTGAGTGAAAACACAACCTTGCCTGGCTCTCTTAGGTCCCAGCACAGGATTTCTGGATCCTAAACACACATACACACATTCTTCACATAAGCTTTTTGTCCAGGGCTACAGAGCTGACTACATGTAGGTACCAGTGATAATTTAATAACTAAAAAAGGATCAAATAAAAAATGTAAGTAGAATGGAGACCAAAATACACATCATTGTATCATTATGCTATAGAAATACCTCCCCTACCAGCAAACTAAACATTGAAAAATCCTTATGAATAAAAAGCCTGAAAAGTTTCTAGTTTTTGTTGTGGGTTATTTCCAATACCACCTTAAATTTACATTCAGATCTTCCGTTTTTATTGCTTATGACTTGATATTGATTTCACATAGACCTGCAGTGTAAAGTACATCTGCACTGTTGACCCTTTTGCTAAATTGTAGATGAATATCCGGTGACTTGCACGCTACAGTTACTTTGTAGACCCTGGGATGCATTTAATGTGAACGGGGTGAAGTTCACATAAAGTTAACAGGAATGAACGGAGGCCATTGAGTCACACAGCTGTTGATGGTCATGGAGTCTCTACATTGCAAGGTGTCCATAGAAGATTGTGGACAATGTGTGCAAATGTTAAACTAGACTCCAGACACTGAGGAATTGTTCTTCTGCCATTTATTCTACACTTATGATAGTGCCTTAACTCGCCTTACTGTTAATGACTAATTGGCAATTAAAATAAAAAAATGCCCATCAGATAATGTATATGAATATTTATGAAAACTAGAACTGAAGAGAAGTAAAAAACGAAAAAAGGTGCAAATTCAAGCTCATGTGATGGCAAAACTCTGCAGCACCCTTGTGAAACAGTGACTCCTTTGGGGCGGAATACAATGATGCCTAATTACATTCATTACCTGCTGACTCATGCCATCAAGACAGGAAATTAGCATATAAAGCTCTTATCCAAAAAGCTTCCATAATGCTTGTGTAAACCAATTTTCCAATGCAACAGAGCAAAGTCATTTATTACCTGCTTAACACACAAAGCCTACCGATGGTGTGTGTGCGTGTTTATTCAAACCAAGCAGCATCATTGCCCTCAGGGCTCCTCTCTGCGCGCTGCGTTGTGTGTGTGTGCGCGTGTGTTCACCTTGCGCCCGCCGGTGTACAGGTAGTTGCCGTCGGGGGAGAAGAGCAGATGGGTGAGGCCTCCGTGGTGGCGGGTCGGCAGCAGAGCCAGCATGGTGCCGTCTTGGCAGGAGTAGAGGCCGGCGCAGCGGGAGTAAGAGCCACAGGCATAAACAGACTGGCAGGGGCTGAAGCCAAAGCAGGAGATGATGCCGCTTTGGCCCTGCTTCTTCACTGCAGTGAAGACAAGAGAGTGGCATTTGGCAGGACGTTCTGCCTTTTCAAGTTCACAAGACAACTCCTAATCACTTGTACTCCAAGTTGAATCTTTGGCGACGCCTACATTCCTGATTACATCCTCAAGAGGAAAATATTTCTCAACAATGCACACACAGCTCACATTTGAATCGTCCGTTTCTTTTCCCAATCATCCATGGTTTCACTCTTTAAAAAGTACATTTCTTACATTTCTGCATCATTTGCAGTTATTCAGTATCAAGCAGAGCTGATGGAGCCGAACCATAGACGGCAATGACACGTTCTAGGATCATTTTGGTGGTTTAGAATACTTCAGCTCGCTAACTACAAGACAGACGCTGGGTCAGTTATTTTCAGTGCTTTACAAAAACCTGCCAGTGAACTGAAACTTGTTTGAAGTGTGAGCCAGAGATTAGGAATTCATCACAGTAAACATTTAGTTCCCTTTATTTTTTTGGTAGAAGTACATAACAAAAAGTCTCCTTGTTCAAGGACACTTCAGCCTGTGGGATATGACAACCAGCTGTCAGAAAGCAACGCTTTGTATACAAGAAACGACTGACTTCACGCTGTCCTTTTCACGTTGTCCTTCCTGTTGACTACTTGTTTGTCGTGTGGGTTTGATTTTACAAGAACATAGCTTGTGAATGCAATTCTTTGTGAATTATTCTTTATTCTCAGAGTTTGGAGCATCCTTGAACAACAGGGAGAGTTTTCAAATAGGAATACGCATTTAATAACATAACATAATAACATAACTCATAATTCATTACTTGTTAGACATTTCCACCACTTTCAAGAGAACTTTGGTGCAAAGAACCGCCGTTATCGTGTCTTTAAGATCCCACCCTTGTACTGTAAAGTATACATGATTTGTGGTTCAAAAACCACTAGTATGATGATTTAAGCTGAATGTGTGCGAGAGCAGTTGATAACTGACCTATGGTGGGCCGCTCCTCACAGTCTCTGCCAGGACGATCGGTGTAGAAGACCCTGACAGTTTTGTCGAAGCCGCAGTAGAGCTGCGTTCCATCCGGCGAGAAGCAGAGGGAGTGAGCTGCCGTCAGCTCGTCCAGGTGGTTGTAGGGTCGGAAACTGGCTCGCACCTCCCCGTAAAATGCATCCCACACGTGGACTGGGTTGTCGCGGCTACTGCTCGCTAAACTGCAAAAGGGGAGTGAGAGGCCAGACGAATAGAATGTCAAAACGAACAAGAGAGTGCATTATTAAGACAAGTGGGAAAAAGACAGACAACAGGGAGAAGAGAGTGATTGATGCAAACGATTAAACAAGGGTGAATAATCAATCCTTATTGTCTTTAAGGGCAATTTTGTTTTACAGCTACCATTTAAGAAAGAAGAACATATTTGTGTACAGTGAATAAACAGTGGGAAAATCAGTAAGTGTCTATAAAAGAAAAACTAAGTAACTAGCGGAAGAAAATAGTTGCTTAGTACTTGCGTCTTAGAGGATACAAAACGGATTAAAATGAAATGAAAAGGTTGCAAAGATTCTTCTTGAAATATACATAACGTATGACCAAAAACACTTTGATTCGTTTTCTTGTTGCTAACCTCTATGGCACTACATCCATCGGAATGTATCAATGAATCAAAACAAATACACTGCATTGTGTTATGCCTTATTATGGAGACAAGACCACAGCACATTCTTATTGATTCAAATCAGGGCCAAAGACTGAGCCATGCCTTTTTAACTCTAATTACTGGGCGCTGAACAAATGCCCAAACATCACTGCGGCTCAATTAGACAAAGGAAATTAGCCCCTACCGCTGCTGCCGTGTTCTGTTATGGCCCCTCTGAGCCGTAGCTTTATTCCAGAGCAGGGAAATGCCCAATTATAATGCTAGACTGCTGCTAGCTTGGAGCAATGCCTAGAACTCAGTGCAACTTAACCGAGCCATAACAGGGGCCCTTATTCCCTCTCTACAGGAGGGGCATCAACAACACACGGCTTTTGGCAGACAGAGTTCAAGGAGCGCAGGGGGAGGAATGAGGAACAAAATGGGAGATGTGAGAAGAGGGGGAAGAAATGGAGACAGAAAAGCAGGTTTGTTGGAAAATGCGTTTAATAATTACAACCATAACCTTCAACCCTTAACAATCTCTACTCTGGGCTTGTCCTACCACCTAGCTGTGCCCTGCAGGAGCCCTCTCCGATATGTGGCAGTGATCTGAAGAAGATGAATATCTGCTGTCAGCTCCTACTGGCATCGTCGTCCTCATGACAGACCTGCGCACGGCTCCGGCAGGTACACGCAGGCCTCTCGAGTGGCTCATTATCCGCATGAGTCGTTTGTTGATCATTGCGCCGTTTACACAACTCTTATCTTTGGACATGCAGCTCCTGACCCCCGGCTCTTACAGAGTGAAGGCTGTCTGGTGTTGGGGTGGAGCGGTGCCCACGCTGGGCCCTTGATCAGAGGGGTCTGTCGGAGGGCAGAGGGTGTAACTGGTGGATGATGGGAGCTGGGGGAGGACGTATAGAGCGCAGAGGAAACTTTTGGCAACTTGACCACAGCTCGTTAGCATGGCCCTACCTCTGTAGCCACAGACGATACGCCGTCTCCGCGGTGACGGCTGGGTGTTACTGATGTTTGCTCTGCTTCGCGGCGCGCGCACAAAAACACAGTGATGTCATAATGACCACATTCTAAAAGCCTGCTGGAGCGCACGCTAAAAAAAAAGAATTGATGAAAAGAGAAGCTCCTAATCAGGGAATCGTGGGGCCCCTTTAGGTGTTGTCTAGACTCGGGAGAGCTGTTAGTGGGCTGAATCATGCTGAAAAGCACTGTGGGCCTCAAACAGCTGAGTGAATTGCGACGGAGGCAGACAAGACAAGGGCCAACTCCTTACTCATAATGAGAGACATCACAAAGCTTTTACATCTTCTCTCCATGCTGGCAGCTGCCTCCCACAACAAGTGCAAATACCACAGAGATTAAAGAATGAGTCACAAGCAGACAACATCTTCTATACTTGGATAGTCGATTAGTCAAACTCAAGTAAACTGGTAATCTCATCCAAACACACGGCGTCCCACTCTAACCAGCCAAGATTCAAAACACCAATCACCGATGGACACCAGCCTTGATAAACATCACAGTACTTTTCCCGTGTATACATCTTTCACCATCTCGGCAGGTTGACCTTCATAGTGAACTTTAAATCTCTCATCTATGCAGCTGTTAAGATCCGAGGACTCAGGATGGTCCGGCAAAGATCAAGCTGAACTCACAAGCATGTGTCCGGGTCCAGAGAGTTCATCTTGGGGTACCAGCAGTAGTCGTAGATGGTGTCTCCCTCTGCCATTCTTAGGACTGGACTCTGCCACAGAATGAAAGTAAAGAAAGGAGGCCGTCAGGAATGTCAGGACAGAAACACGCAGTCAGCCTGCATGACTGGAATGACCGATGGCTTCTATCAGTGCTGAAGCTGGTACTAAACAGGCAGACAGAAGACAATATCACAGGCTTTTCCTTGTAGTAGAATTCAATATCCAACGCCAGTGGCACCATGTGAGAAATAGCGCAATCAAAGCTTAATTTTCTAACCTTTTCACATACGGTTTGAGATCTCTGCAATGGAAGAAAATTGATTATATTTCCATTATTATTGTTCAGTGATCCCAATCTACCAGCCTGTAATACAATTAAGAGAATGGCTCGCCACTTGGTATTTCCCAAAACCTAAAATGACAGAGTGCCTATTTTATTTCAACTGTTAAATCTTCAGTAATAAATACATTTTCTCAAGCTGCTGCCTTAAAATGACTAAAATGTTTTTATTAGTTGGTTGTAACACATGCAGAAATCATCAACATCATATTGATTTGTGTAACAGACAGACACAACAGGTTCACCTTTTCTTGACTAAGACATTAACATCTACAGACAAACATCTACAGTGTGCGTGCAGAAGACCGGAAAAAGAGAAGACAATCTGTAAGTTCTAAATTTCACATCACACCACAAACGATGTGGGAATTCTGAATGTAGTCAGTAAAAATTGTATTAATTGGGACTGAATCAAAAGTAAATTGCGTTCTCCATGTGTTTGTTTTATAAAATAAACAAATTGAACTTTAAAGAATGGATTGAATGAAAACAGTTTAACAGTTTAAGTGATCCAATATCATTTACCTGGATTCAACTTCAGTGACACCCAGGTTTCGAGAATGAGATGTGTCTAAGGCATTTCAAAGACACTATTTCACAAGATCCCAAGTTTGTAGAAGAAGCAAGCAAGGACTGACGATGCATCAGAGCGGCTGTACACCACACAAACTCAGCAGAGGAGGAGTTCTGCACCGTGACTTGACAGCACCATTGTTTTTTTAGGGTGAAATGATGGGTCTCCGTTTCTCATGCTTCTGCACTGGAAAGCCACGTCACCAGCATATGTAGTTACTGACGCCTATGTTGTTACCACAGCAACCCATGCACATAGGTTAACAGTGCAGACAGTCTCTATTAAAGATCTGATTTGAGAAACCAATTTCCCTGCAGTCTGAACAAAGCCTTAACAGTGTGCAAGTACTTTTTTGAACACACACACACACATACACACGATGGTAAGCTATATGTGTGCTCACCATTTCAGGAAGCAAGTCCCAGTTGTAGCTGTAAATCTCTGGAGGAAGGTTGTACACACGGAGCACGTTGTCTGCACTGTTGGTCAGAATACAGGAACCATCGGGGGCCCTAGTTCAGAAAAGGAGGGAGAAACAGTGGTGAACTGAGAACAACAATAATTGTAGTTGATTAAGATATTGCTTTATCTTGACTATGAGGTAAGATTGTTTGTTACTAGTAGCCTCACTTATACCAAATATTAAAATTACAAACAGTGGTAATTCAGGACATTTATGGAAATCATAAGTGAATTACAAATTTGATAATGTGAAAGTTAGCACCTTCAAAACCTCATCAAACATGGTGCATTATGCGTCATGCTAATTGTGGAAGAGATTACCATTTGCAGCCTTTGAGGTAGTTCTCTGGAAGGCTGGAGTACTCAGTCCAGGAACCAGTCAGAATCTGGGGGTTCTGGGTCAAATCTAGGCCTATACTGGAAGCGAGATAGAAAGGGAGAGAAATTAAGATGAAATGAAAAATACCTTTTAACCCTTTTAGATCTCATACCTGGTCATATCCTGCACCTATTTAACTATATCTTTTTTTTTTTTACCAAAAATGTTTGATTTTTATATGAAAATCCAATCATGTTCTTTTTCTGTTAAACAAAATATGACATTTACTTATGTAAGCTTGAACCA
This sequence comes from Nannoperca obscura, assembly GCA_036024295.1. Taxonomy (NCBI): domain Eukaryota; kingdom Metazoa; phylum Chordata; class Actinopteri; order Centrarchiformes; family Percichthyidae; genus Nannoperca; species Nannoperca obscura. The sequence goes on from JAVQJL010040945.1 coordinate 32,250, forward strand.
ATCAATTTCAACCAATAATATCTTGACATCCACCCATCAATCCATCTTCAACGTTTAGCGACGCAGAGCAGAGACTGAGCTGCTCCATTATCAGTGTCACTATACAGTGGAGGATTGATAATTACACGTCTCACCTCTACAGGTTAATCCCATCGTTTTTCATCTCGTGTCATCTTCTCCAAATGTTGCCAATGGGATAATTGATAGTGTTAAATATTTAACCAGTTAATGCTGGGGTGCTTTTTGCAGCCTCACTTCAAGAGGAGTGCCATTATAAAAAGGTGAGTGACCATATACACTTTGCAGTTATCAGAACATTGTGCTCTGCTGTACAGCTTCTTTCATCTATTTGAGAAACACCTGTTTATCACATCTTCATAATCATTAGATGACGCCCCCATCCACCCCCATACAACTCTGCTTGAAACAGCTCACTTGATGGTACGTGTACTGTATCTTTATCCCTAGTTATGTGGAAACAGGTTAAAAATAAACCTGGCTTCTTCCCCCACTTACTGCTGTCCTTCACTGGGGCTGTCTGCAGATCTGTTACCGTTGTGCTCCTCCTCTGGTTCCGTCTCTCCTTCTGCGATGGGGGCATCACGCCCTCCATCTCCATTCTGATGGCATTCTTCTTCACCCCCACCGACAGGCACCTCCTCCCCTTCTAGACCTTCGTCACATTGTAGTGGTGCTCCAGTTCCTAGCATCAAAGAGTAAATGTGTGCAGGTTAGCTCATTCATCTTCAACACATGAATATGAATTATAATCTCTGACAGACATCCAACATCGTAAATTGAACAGACTTCTTTCCCTCTTCTGCATTTCATGTCATAGGTTCATTTCATATACTTTACTTTGTGCTGGTGGGGCTGGGTCTTCCTGCAGCAAGTCAGCGTGTGCTGGTGGTTCTCCATGGATCTCAAGGGGCTTTGCAACCTGCTCCAGCCCCTGTTCCTCCTGACTCAGTTTGGGCCGCTTGGCAGATGGAGCTACCCCTTCCTCTGAGGTCTTCCCTACCTGTAAGCGGTCACCTTCAGGTAGAGATGGCGCCTGTTGAGGGGGCTCATTGTCTGCTTCTGCATCCTGCCCTGCGCCTGTAACACCTCCGCTTTCACCACTTACAGCTGAGTCAGACATCTCTCTTTGTTGATCAATCTTTCCTGTCAAGTCCAAGTGCCTTGTGTCCGACGGTTGGCTGTCAGACGTGGGTGAGGTAAGTGCTACTAGGGTAGTGCTTCTTCCTGCAGTGTGGGTGTTTGAGTCTGCTGGGGGTCGAGGACATCACAGCACCAGATAGCCTAGAAGATTGAAAACACATTCGTCAAATAAGAGAAGTACACGTGACGTTCTTTGTAAAGAGGAATAAATAACGGATGCCAAGCTGCACGTACAAATACCCCACAGACACCTGTGGCTAGTCGTGACGTGCCAACTACTCCGAACTAGCATTAACGTTAATTTCGCTACAAATTACATAACAGACCCGTACCCGTTTTACTCCACACATGCTCTGCTGCGGTTATATAAGCAGAGTGATGCTGGCAAAGAGCTTCAATTCCCTCCAACCGTCTATCCACAACAGAAAAAAGCAACCACCCCACGTTAGCAATAGCCTACGCTAGCAGTCTGATGCTAACGCTACCTACCTGTGTTGTGGCTTGCCTGGCCTTTGGTTCTGTTTGTTTGGCTATAAACACTTTTTTCTTCGACGGTTTTAAAGTTTCAACTAAAGACGGGGATTACGAATAGCGTTCAAAACTATTCGACGTCCATCTACGTCGGGACTTTGTTTCTATTCACCAATTCATTACGAATTGTAAACACTGGGGGCGGCCATGTGTTTCAAAGTATCGCGAGAGTTGAACTAATGACGATAACATGCTCACGGTAGAAGCACAGTAGTGTGTTTATGTCGTGTATGCAGTTCACACACATTTCCACTTCACAGATAATAAAAGGCAATAAAAACGTTGTCAGCCACTGCTAAATGCTATTTATTTAGTATTTATTTTGTTCTTCAAACAAACGCCAAACTATTTACACATCTTTCAGTTGTTCTTTTCCAAAAGTTTAATTACATATTTGCTGTTATTTTAACAACATTCAAAGACTTATTAAGCAAAGGAGCTGAGCTGACTGGGATATAACTTTCATTGTATATTTTAGCCCAACACTGTTGAAACTACAGTTCCTAGAGCTAAAATACACCAGATGAGCAACTTGATACCCCCAAGGGGACAGGCGTGTGACAGGTGCTTTTCAAAGGCTGCAACCAAACATCCAGGGCTTTTTGAAAACACAATATTGCAGTTTATCTGATCATAAAAGCATGTGTAGTGCAGTATAATGACTGCAAACAACTTTGGTTTACTCTTTTAAGACAGACTGACTCACCAACAACTAATACCACACAATATCAGCTTTAAAAAAAAAAGTAGAACATAGGTATTTTTGACATAGTCATTTACAAACAAGAGACTTGATAATATATTCACATGGTTGAAGTCAATTCCTTTGTTTTGGCAGCTTATTACAACACCAAATTTAGTAACCATTTAGCATTAATTCGGTCTCCATTCAACAGTTAGGAGATACTGGAGCCTACTGTATCACACGTATTACAAGTCTAAGCAGATGGTTTTCAATGAAAATATTTAGATTTAGATTAAAAACTGCATATTTGTTTAGTTATCAAGCATACAAAAAACTACTGGTTGACTCAAGACATTAATATCTCAAATCCAATTAGATATACATACATGGAACAAGTCACTTTCCACATTGTTGGGACAGATAACACACAACTGACTGCTTGATTCTTAATCTGTTCAGTGCCATCAGTGATACTCTGCAGCACTACCATGTGCACAGACAAAGCCGAGGAAATTTGGGCCTAGTTGTGACACACCTCAAGGTTTAGTGTCAAACCCCGTAAATATTATAAATCATGCAATCTTGCTCGTACAATCATGCTTCTAACACAGGCCTGATTTTACATCTCAAAACTGTAAAAAGTACCTAGTAGATTCCAAAACATTTAAGTCTCCCAGAGTGTAAAAAAATGAACCCAACCCCAAAAGCCCCAATTTGAGGAGGACCTGTCACTCTGGTTGAGTTTTGCCTACAGCAGTGTATCAAACAATGGTTACCACACAGAAACAACTCTGTGCTTCAAGCCAATTCTGTGCATCCCACCCCGCCAGCTCAGCTCCAGACAGTACAGACTTCAGCCCTTTATTAAGCCTGCACCTTCAGTAATAATCTAAACAGGAAATCTGAACAAATCCACTCTGCATTTTAAGGAAACCAAAAGGGTAACAAAAGCCAACCACCAGCAAAATCAGATTTATCAAAAACTGTTTGCTGCTCTATTCTTTAGCGAACTAGTAACGTTCATGATCAGATTCTTGTAGAAAGCTCCTTTCTTTGACTTTAAATGACAGTCAACAAGGTGATTTCCATCTTCATCGTCTAGAGAACATTTTCAGTTAGCCATTCAGGACTGAACTATACAATTTAAGGCATGTCGAACAGAGAAATAAAGCAAAACCCACTATGAGAAAAATCAAAAACACAAAATTTTACATTATTTACAAAGCTCAACGTTTATACTAATGAGCATTGATGCTTGTGTGTGTCTGTGTGTCATATCATATTGATGTAGCCCTATTGTGTGTGCAGACATGGTTCCAGAGGAGAGCCAATGTAACTGAGCGTATGTTGCTTTTGCTGTAGGTGTGCATGTAGTGTGTCTGCAACTCCTTTGGACTCTAGAATCTATGTGACATGTAGCTACGTGTTTGTGTTTGCCTCATGTTTCAAAGTTTTTTTCTGTACAATTCTTGCAGTTCATCCAGTTCCACAGCTGCAGAGATTTCTGGTGGCTTCGATGTAGTCCAACTGCTTCTGTCCCGCTGGTTAAAAGACGTCCACGCAACCACCTGAGGGTTTCAGGCCGAGGTGGGTGATGACATCTGAGCAATACGTGCCTCTTTATCCTCTTCCTCGCAGGAGAGCGCCTGATGAAATTCCAGACCTAACACTTCCAACACAGATGGGGATCCATGGTCGATGAAACCTGTAACTTCATCTGGTAACTGTCCAACTGATAATGCCAATGGTCTGCCCAGTCTGAGGTCAAGACAGAAAAGTTTCTTAGGGTTTAAGTTCAAAGGACAGGTTTAGGGTTAACTGGTTCATGGGTTGGCTGTAGATTAAATCCTCCTTGCAGAGGGCAGCAAATAAAGCACAGCCAGACTCCTGTGAGAAGACAAAGAAAGCACAAGGTCATCATCAAAAGTGCCACACGATTAAACAGAGTAAATAACTAGTAAATGGATCAAATGATGTCAGTGTACAGCGCCAAAAAGACATTACGCAAGAATATCTTACCAATGCCAAAGATTTCTTTCTCCTGCAGTCGCATCAGCTCTCGAGGCAGTCATCGGGTTGGGAGACCAAGTGCAAGCCTCTTCGAACCTATGTCTGCCTCTTCACTGTGCATGTTGATCAAACACTCGTGATGGGACTCTTTCTAGCGACCGCCACATCCATTTTGTTAAGTAACTATCAGTTAGTCTTGGAGCCACTGTGGCATGTCCAACACCTCAGTCAATGTCCATGTGGTTTTCCCTTCCATCCCCGATTATTCCAGGGTTACTGGCAAACTAAGGGAAACTCGCAGCGAGTCTATCTCAAACTATATTCAAAAAGATTGGTTTTCTTGAAGAACATTCACTGCATATAATCAATGTCTCATGAATTTTCCTTCATCCATTTCCAAATTTTCTTTCTACTCTGAAAGGTAATACAAAAATATGGTTATATATACACACAGGAGGAGGGAGAAGACGTGCTTCTCGAGTCTCTTATTTCAGTTTGGGAATATCTTTTCAGTGACTTTGTCAAAGTCGTAGAAATCCTCCTGTTGTAATTGTGCTCCCATCCCCAAAATGGTACCTCACAGCTTGAATGAACAAAAGTGCATAGGTGAGTTGGTGAGGGCAGGGGGTGAGTGCTTATGAGGGTTTAGGTGAAGACAAGTGCACTAACCAGGTGTACTCGTATCGCCCTCTCAGTTCCCCTCTAGGGTTTTGCAGCCCTGCACTGTTTTCCACAAAACAGAGCCCGTCCGTGATATTCACACCTCTGCTCCACGGTTGATCATAAAGTCACAGGATCCACGACCACACACACAAAAGCTCCCGTTTAGAGGATCTTGTCCATGTTGTTGTGATGCCTGCAACTCTTCCTCAAACCAACACCACTCAATGTCCATATGGCAGAAGCGCACTTGCAAAACCCCACCCGTCTTATGTGGGAACAAAAAAAAAAAAAGATTTAAACAAAAACAAAAAAAAAAACTGCACCCACAGATATCCATGTGGTTTGTAAACAACCAAAGCTCCAGTATGGAATAGAAAGAGTCCATTCTTTTAATTCTTAGTCACTATTTGTACGACCAGGATTGTAGAGGCAGTGTGTTCAACTGTATCCATCCCAAGTTTTTTTTTCTTCTCCACTGTGTAAATAAAAAAAGTCCTCACTAAACTCTTCGAAGCTTTTTTGTATTTTCCATTTTTGAAATCTTCTGAGGAAAAAAAAATATCTGGTATCAGCACGGGTTTCTTGTCATTTTTTTGGAATACATTCAATATTTTCTTAAGAAATAATACACACACTTCACATGGCGATAATGAAACAAAAATGAAAAACAAATTAAGGAAAAAAAAAGTTTTTAAACACACAACAAAAATAGCAGCCCCAAGTGCTCATTATCTTAGTCCAAATACTTTTTAAATTTTGTATATAATGTATATATTCATATATATTTTTCATTAAAAAAAGAAAACTCGTCATTATCAAATTGCAACAACGAATAAGTAACACAATATGCTAACATTTCATGCACCGTTCTGTGCACTTGCACATTAAGATGCTGTATTTTTTTTTTTCAGAGTCAGAAACTCGACACCTTTCATTCACAAGTTCGAGAGCTGACAAAAGGCAACGTGATCACACCCCAGGAAAACAGACTGGACTAACCTTCCGATGGATCACCCCTAGACTGAACTAGAAATATTTACGATATAAACTTATATACTTTACATACACTGTGCTGAGCACTGACACACATCACACTCGCTCTCAAAAAAGAGTTAATGTCTCAATGGCCACGCACCCTATCCAAGTTCTTAGGCACAAATGTGCATTCATACACATACAAAAAAGCACATGTATTCAAAATGAGTACCTGTAGTCTTAACTCATTTCTATGAACAGTAAATGAACATGCACGCTGAAAACACACACACACACACATCCATACAAAGTCTCATTCTGATGCACACACAGTAATGTCCCTCGTGATTCGCCCTGTCTGCTAGTCCTCACAGGTCTAGAGACAGCTCCCCATGTGGAGAAGCTAAGGGAAATAAACTAGTGGTGGTCATCATGAGATGAGCGCAAAGCTAACATTTACAAATGTATGCATTTCTATTTCGTCTATCTGGGGATGAAGAGCTGGTGAGAGAAAGGATGTGTTGTGCAATTGCCCCCCTCTCTCTCATTCATTCATTCATTCATTCTCTCTCAAAACATACAGATCAAGTCCCTGTTTGGAGAAGGGAAACACACTCTAAACATGAGAATACAAAATTACCATTTGAACAAAAAAGACAAAAATGGCCTCTTATGTTTCATACATCTTGGTAAGCAACAAAAGAAAGAAAAAAAAAAACATTGTGCAGACTGGTATATTACTGACACAAACCAACCATCGGGCACTCTCACAGTCATTCATACACATTCACAAAAATATTCACTTTATAACTAACCCCATTTGTTTGAAATTTTTTTGTTGTTTTTGTTATTTCTTTTTTAGGCAAGTGCAAAACTTCAAGTTTTTTTATAATCCATTTTTCAATAGCTTTACTTTTTATATAAACGTAAAAAAATGCAAAACAAGAGAAATATCAACAGTGTTTGTCTTTCGAGAAAGGATTTGCTCTCTGATAAGGTTTCAACTAAAGGTCCCCCTGACTTTGAAAACCTAACAGCCTGACCATTCGCACGACTGTTTCAACGCCCTCTTCCAGTTCTGATTCACATGCGGACAGATAGTGTATGTACACATACCGTATGCGCACTGATTCCCAAAACACACGCACACACACAAAAAAAACTATTCAAATCCCATCTCAATAAAGTGCATTAGTTCAGTATAAGGTGCTTAATCTTTTGAGTGCCAGAGGATACCCATCTTCCTTTTAACCTCACCCCTCATCACCCCCTCTCCCCTGCTCAAGTGATCAACTGGTGCAGCAGGGAGCCCATTTTTTGTTTCTTGCCAGAAGGAAAGAGTGGGAGGCGCAGATCCAGGCGCCTCCACCCCGCCCCCCCTCACGCTCGCTCCCTTCCTACCCCCACCCCCATCCCCCGGTTCCCCCAGCAGTGCACATTCGTCATCAGGTTTGTCTGATTAAAAGACAGAAGGCCTCAGGTAGCTATTGCTGCTGCGCTGCGTCACATCAGTAATCCTCCACCATCTCCATCTCATTCAGGCTCAGACACTCGCCCGCGTTGTGGAATGAGTACCCTGCAGGAAGGAGGGGGAGGGCAGAGGGAAGAGACGGAGAGAGCGGAGTAAGATCAGAGGAGGGCGGGACATGGGGGAGTTAGAAGGGCTGGCTTAGACAGGGTTGAAATGATTTATAAGAGCCCTCTGATCTGGAAATCAATCTTATTTGTAAATGTGAGAAGCTTACTTACCACAAACCACACTTATTAGTTACATTCATTTATGTACCGTTTAATAATTAAAAAGGTAGCAAAAGTAGATGGTGGATAGTAGTCATATCTAGGTAACATGCACCCACACAGTGGAAAATGAGTGGTGTGCACACTGTATTAGAGAAGTTCCCAGGGACCGATTCAATGTTTCACCCAGCACAATCTTTATCAAGCAAATGTATTAGAAACAGCAGGGTTTCATATCAATCAAATCTTGCACAGCTTCTGTTTTCTCTTTTCTATATAAACAGAATAATCCGGCTGCATGACAGCTTTTTAAGAGTAAAATTCAAGTACTAGTCAAGCATTGTCAAGGTACCCAACCAAAAATGTCCAGACTCTCGAAGCCTTTATCATGACATCTAAATGTTACTATAAATGCCTGGAGACAGCAAACAAAAATGACGATGGGATTGTTTCATTTCAAATATTACAACATTTTTAGTTGATGAGAGCCCATTTAAGTTAATGTTTCAAGGAGTATATTCAAATTCAAGCATACTTCAAACCTTGAAAAGATAACAGTTAAAATCAGCATTTTCAAAATTTCAAGACTTTGTACAAACCCTGTAATATCCATTTTTACCTGTATCACATTTGTTTAGCCACCTGGTTACATGTACTTCAAGAGTGAGCCATATCCCATCCCTGTTTATGCACCAAACAGCTCCCAGGTACATAAATACAGTTCAGCCATAAGCCCACCCTAGGAGCACATCCTACTCACCACCTGGAGTGGGTTCAAACAAGTCAACAAGAGGGGGCAATACTTTCCGCTGTTGCTTCAGAAGGCGGCTTCATTTGATTCCAGTGTTGATAAACCCATTTTTCATTTGAGCTTGTTTTGAACATTAACTCTAACTTTGAAGTACACGTGTGTTGCTGGTGGACTTGTTGACACGTTGTGCTTTGCTGATCTGGGGTCAAGCTATTTAAAGCTAGCTATTTATAGATTATGACCATTTACAGATGAAAGAAGTCAAAAGAAAGAAAAATAAGAAATGCTGCTGAGGTCACGTACCTAAGATGCTGGGGTCAGAGTGCAGCATCATGGGCTGTTTCTTCTTCATCTTTACCCCCTGGTTGTCATAGAGACCAGCCTTGCCCATGTGGTTGGCTTGAAACATGGACTGCAGGGTACTTGGATTCATACCTCGCATTGAGTCCTTAAAAAGGAAAAGAAAAATGAAGATCATCATACAAGTGCAAGTCTAAACATTCCCCAAATGTTTTTCTAATCAGCTATGACAAAATGAAAATAGACAAAATAGATTCTTAGATCCATCGCGATTCTCTTTTACGATTATGTCTTGATGCAGAAAACAAAATTCTCGACATTATGATCACTGTAACAATTTTGTAAGACAGGGCTGTGCGTAGTATGTTCCTTACGGCTGAACCAATTGGATGGTGAAACGTTAGTGAAAGAAAATGGAGGCTGCTGTTGTAGCAGTGGACACAGAAAAACAACCACAATAACTGCTGTCCCCGCTAACTACTCAACTCCATCCATACAGAGGCATATCTGTATTTACCTGCAGAGGGAAGTTCATGTTCAATCCAGCCACTTCCTTTGATAACTGGGTCATATAAAGAGGAGTAGAGGAGGAATTTACAATGGGCACACTGGAATAGCAATGGTTTCTCTTACAGCCAATTATTTGCCTGCAAATACTATTCTGAAACACATATGGTGTATTACAAGTCTGACCTCCATGTAAAAACATTCACGAGTATGCACATACATTCTTACCTCTATATCAATAGTCAGCCTAATAATGACCCATTTCCCATATGTGTCATTCTCCTAATAGCTATCGAAACAATTAAGTCATTTACAAAGTTTCAGCACATTTTCTAACACATGTCCCATCTTCAGGCAGAGAATCGGAACTGTATCCCCCAACTAAATTACACAAATCTGATGTTTCATCTAATTTGGGTACAGGCAGGACTGTGAACTGCATCCTTGCTTATGACAATAGAAAACTTCTGAAACTTCCTGAGAAAACTAAATTTTCCAGTTGATTGATGCAAACTAATTACAAAACATTTAACTTGAAATGAAATGAGGAACACTCAAAATTCTGCAAATGTGATTTAATACAGCTAGTACATGGCGGTTTTCATTTACTTGTTTCGTTTTTGGACCATGAACGGATCCAAAGAGTTATGTTTTTGACATAATGCTGTCCTCACCGAGCTCAGGCCTACCTGCTGCTGCTGTCTCTGTTGGTTGGCTTTCTGTTTGGCACGTCGCTCCAGGAACTGTTTGGCGAACTCTTTGGCTTCCACTGTGTCCCCTAGGTAGGACCGGATAAAGTCCAGCACTGCATAGGGAGACTCCACCTCCTTCAGGTATGCCACAATTGTGGCAACTTAACAAAGACGTACAGTTTAAATGATTAGAAATGCTGATAAATGTGGGGAAAGATGTTGAGCTAAATAAAAGTGAATGAGCTACATGAAGTCTAAAAGGTGTTGTATTTTAACACGAGGGTGAAATCTCCTCATCCTGTGTACTGCTAAATACATAAAAGCTCAGCAGCCTACCATCCACAGAGGAGGAGGAGTTGTTGGCAGAGGTGTTGAGAGCGTGCAGCATCTGTTCACACCAGGTGGTGAAGCCGTCCTGAGGCTTCATGCCTTGCAGCAGCTTCAGCAGCTTCTCCTCGTCCTCCGTCCGCTTACGACGCATCATGTACTGATCACTGCAAAAGGCCACACAGGATTCAATACATATTATCACTTAATATTACAACGCTATCTTCAACAGGAGATGTAAAAAAAAAAAAAAAAATGTGCATGTCATGTGCAAAGGCAGAGCAGGCCATTCAATATTCCTTTGCCATTTATAAAATCTGCATTTTAGTTTATTGAAGCTGGTCTCGTGTACCTGAGAGAAGGGCTGCTGCGGCTGTTCTTTAAACCCATGTTGTTGTTGCTGTTGCCACGCAGGCCGGCCTGGTTCTTCACAGCCTCGTCCCACATGCCCATGCTGCTTGAAGAGCCTCCACTGCCACCCTTACCCTCCATACCTCCAGGCCCGCCCCACATGCCAACACCGTCCACCCACTGCCCTCCCATGGAGGAGCTCCCCATCGACATGCCAGAGTGCTGGAAACGGACAGAGAGATCATTAGGACAAATTAAATGTTTTGTATTTGCGTTCTCTACAATGGGCTCTCTATGACCTTCTGTATGAAACCCTAGTAACATATTTAAGTTGCTGAAACTCACGCGGTCTCTCTGCTGCTGGGCTCTCTGTTGCTGCTGCTGCTTCAGAAGCCTCTCTGCCTCCTGCTGCATTTCCAGCAGAGCCAGAGCCGGGGGCTTTCCTGCCTTGGTGAGCCCAGAGGAGGGAGCCCCGCTCCAGCCTGAGCCACCTGCCCCAGGACCCTGCTGCTGGGGGGTCTGCTGCTGCTGCTGCAGCAACTTTATGATCAGTTCCTGCTGCTGACGACACTACAGGAAGGAAATAATGGTCAGGTCAACCCAGACATCACACGTTGGAAAGGGAAATGTAAAATGATCTCCTTCTTTTATCTCACCTGCTTGCGTCTGAAGAGCTCCTCTTCCTCCCTCCTCTTCTGCTCCTCCTGTTGCCTCCTCTTCTCCTCCCTCCTCTTACGCTGCTCCTCCTCCTCACGCTTCGCCCTGAGTTCAGCGTCTCGCCTCTCCTGCTGGAGCTGAAGGGAAAACATCGGGAGTGAAATGGAGTAAAATGGCACAAACCGAAATTAGAATAAGCAAAAAAAAGTTTATCAATCCTGCTCTGTGTTTGGCACAATACATTCAATTGAATATTATTTATATAGGGTACAATCATACTCAGGGCACTTCATATAGAGCAGGTCTTGACTGTACTGATATGGCCGATTGTGTAAAACATCCACACATAATATAAAAAAACAAGCAAATATAAACTGAATTTGTGTTCTAAGGTTGAAAATCTCACGAGTGAACCCACCTTTTGAAGCTGTTCGAGAGTTGGACCCTGAGTAGAAGGATTCATTGTTATGTCCCAAAGACTGGCTTCACCGCCTACATGGAAATAAGATTATAAGGTTATTTTAGCATAATTTGGTACAGTGCCACGGTGAAAACATTCTCCCACTGGTTAATAAACGTGTGACATCATGTCTAGAATGTACCTGACGGCTGTGAAGCTGAGGTATGCATGTCCCACATGGACCCTGTATCTGGCACTGACATCGACCTGTTCATCGAAGGCATCATACTCTGCTCACTGCACCTGGAACACACAAATCAAAGCCCAACGCACAAATGAAAGTTTGTCCAAAGTCAAAATATAAAACATAAAATAAAATGAAACATAAATGAATGTACACTAGTCCAGACATGTATGGTGAAAGCTACATCCAACAGCCTGACCTGTTAATGAGCTGGAATAGCTGCTGCTGTTGGAGCTGCTGATACAGAGCTGCTGTTGCGGCCAGCTCCTGTTGCTTTTTCAGGCGCTCCTGGTCCAGGTTTCCCTGATCAGTGGAAGAGAGCGATCGCAAGTCAATACAATGCATCTTCAAACTCAAGATTCCAAAACACAGTTATTCATACATAGTGGGCTAAGTCTAAGAAAGAATTGCTTTGGTAGCTTTTTCCAATTACATTTTACATGCAGCCGTCTAACAGGGAATTGTCCATTCTTTGTAACCACAGACTGTGGTCTACAAACTAGTCTGGGTGTCTTCAGCATACAGAGATAGCTTACAAATTGACTATACAGGAATTTAGCATTTCCAAAAGATGAAAAAGTAACATGCTGTCGTAGATGGACAAAAATCTGATCAGACAACATCTGGAGCGTAACATTACAATATTACATGCTGGCATGGACTCTGCCCTGTTGTGCTCCACTAATTTGAAGCTTACATGCAACCAGTGACTTTTACTGGAGGCCGCTGCATAACATGCTTTTTATTAGGTGGTTTGTATACATTTCTTTCCCACTTCCTGCATGAGGGAATAAATATATTAACTGCAACAATTCAAATGACAACAGAAAGGTTAAAATCAAGTGGGGCTACTTTCAAAAATGGAGCCCCTATTGTTAAACTGAATTGGAATTAATCATTGGTCTTTTACCGTGACCTGTCTATCAATCTTCCCTCTCCTCTGCATCCTCCCTTCCCCATCCTCTACGTTGGCTGAGCTCTGACTCACAGTCCCGGCGGGCCCCCGGGTGGGCTGCGGGCGCTGCGTTGGGGGTGGCTGTCTCACCAGCAGGGGCGGCGGGGAGGGCCCTGGGGCGAAGGGCACGCGGCCCCACATCTTGATGACATCCCCGAGGGGTTGGAAGCCCTCGTCACAGCCCCGCTTCACCAGCAGGGTCATGGTGAAGTAGCCAGCCTGGAACCACTCACACATCTCCACTGTGGTGAAGGGACCTGGTCGTGGGTAGAATAGAGAGATAAGTTTAACCTTATAATTACGTAGCCGACTTTGTGTACCTCATTTAAATTAGTTTAGAGAGAATAGAAATATAGATTTTTCCAAAATATATTCATATATGCTATGCTTGCATCTATGACTGTACAGTAAACGCGACAGTGTGCGAGTGTACCCTGGATCTCTCCCTGTGGGTCCTTGTAGAACCACTTCATGGCGGCCTCATGGGACAGCGGCAGAGCGGCTGCCGTGTTCCTGCTCTCCTGCTGTTGCTGCAGAGCCTGGGTGAAACACTCTTCCTCCAAAGAAGTGTCCTGCAGTGATGCCACCATCTTCTCAGCCTCCTACATACACACACACACACACACACACACACACACACACACACACACACACACACACACACACACACACACACACACACACACACACACACACACACACACAC